>PVKA01039949.1:0-19116 GCA_004027165.1 Ctenomys sociabilis
TCTTTATCCAGGACCATACAGCAACTTCTTTTGCCTTCTGGATTAGGGTCATTATTTTCTGTATGCTACATCTGCAGGTATTTGACTATTTCGAGTTTGTATAACCGGAAAATATTTTACTTTTAGTTCTCTAAGGTATGTTTGCTAAGTATAAAATTCAATGAGCTGGGCGTGGTGGCGCATGCCTGTAATCCCAGCACTCGGGAGGCTGAGGCCGGAGGATTGTTGTGAGTTCGAGACCAGCCTGAGCTACAAAGTGAGCTTAAGGCCAGCCTGAACTGCATAGTGAGACCCTGTCTCAAAAAAAAAAAAAAAAAAAAAAAAAAAAAAAAAAAAAAAAAAAAAAAAAAAAAAAAAAAAAAAAATTCAATGAGGACAGATCTTTTTTTTTCAGTCCTTTGAATAAATAAGTCTAGTGTCTTACTCACTTGATCTTTTTTTTCTACTGTAGGATAAGATGCTACTTAATTTTATTCTTCCATAGCTAATTTTTTTTCTATGTATATGCTTTTTTCTTTTTTTTTTTTTCTCTTTTTTTTTGAGACAGGGTCTCACTATGCAGTTCAGGCTGGCCTTAAGCTCACTTTGTAGCTCAGGCTGGTCTCGAACTCAACAATCCTCTTGCCTCAGCTTCCTGAGTGCTGGGATTGCAGGCATGTGCTACCATGCCCGGCCCTCTATGTACATGTTTTAATGATTTTTTTCTTTACAATTACTTTTTGGACAATTTCATTTTTGTATATCTTCGTATGATTTTATTTATATTTCTTGTGCAAAAGGTTCATTTTTCTTGGAAATGTGCTGCGATAATTTTAACTAAAATAGAGAAAGTTTAAATCTTTAATGTTTATTGCCTACCCCCTTCTACTTTAAGAATTCTAATTATATGAATATAAGTTTCTTGATTTTGGCACAGAGAGAAGTAGTATTTGACTGATCTGTAAACTCTTCATGTTTATTTTAGACAATTTTTATTGTTACATTCATTTGAATTTGTAAATAATTTTTTACAATGTGTAATGTATTATCAATCTCATGTATTTATGTCAGAAAAATTTTCTAAAATTCACTGTCTACATCTTATCTTTCACATTTCAATATTTGCAATTTTTAATTTGCTATATAATTATTACTGATTTTCAATAGTTTAGAGTTAAAAAGAAAAAGGACTTCCATATTTGCTAATTCCTTTACTCTCTGTAATTAACACCACTATGAGATGTATTTCCCTTATTTTAGAGTCCCTAAGTCACACTGTAAGAGGTCACACCGAGGTTCATATGATCTGATTCTTAATCTAATTTCCCTCTCCCCAACTCTTTTTTCCATGATAAGGTTCATGCCTCTTTCTTTGTATGTAATAGGTGCTAAACTCTAAAACCCTGTAAAAATCTATCATTTACTAGCGTTATTCTAATTTTATACCAGGATTTGACTTCTTGGTACGGGAGCAAAAATAGGGGTAAATTTTCCCTGTGCAGGAGACTTCTGTGTCCCAACAGCAGCCCGGTTGGGTTTATTGTGAGCTTACAGTACTGTGAGCAAGGGCCCAGTCAGTGACGAAGAGCAAGGCTGCAGCCTCTCGGGATCCTCCCACGTGAGGCCTTCCCGCCCGCCCCGCGGGGCGTCCTTAGCAACGGGCGCGCGCTCTCCCAGCCCCGCCTTGCGCGATGCCGCGGTACCATCTGCGCCTGCGCGCGGCCGCAACCGCCAGTCAGCTCGCTATCCCGCCCCTCCGCGCCCCCTGCCCCCTCCTCCTCAGCCGCCCGCCGCCAGACGCCAACATGGAGCCTGAGGATCTACCTTGGCCGGGCGAGCTGGAAGAGGAGGAGGAAGAAGAGGAGGAGGAGGTGGTGGTGGCGGAGGAGGTTGTGGAAGGGGAAAAGAAAGAAGAGAAGACGGTGGAGGCGGCGGCGGTGGTGGAGGAGCCAGCAACCTCGGTTGAGATCTTGACGGCGGAGGTGGTGGAAGAGGCGGGGTGGGAGTTGGACCCAGACTCTGACTACAAGTTCCAACCCGGGGCGAGTTCCGACGACCAGGAAGAGGAGGACCTGGAGGATGAAGAGGCCACGGCTTGGCTGCAGGCGCGACCCAGTGTTATCTCTCCTCCGCCCTTGTCCCTGATGTACAGCTGGGCGCGGAGCGAGCGGACCTGCGCAAAGGTGAGCGGGCGGGAGAGAGAAGCACGCGGGCCAGGGCCAAACTCAGCGCCGGCTCGCGCCCGTCACCGTGCCTGTCAGACGGCGCGGGCGCCCTCGGAGCCGCCGCGGCCCGGGCTCGGCGGGCGGTCCTCTGCCTCGGGAAGACTCGCCTCGTCCTCCCCACCCCACCCCCACCCCCATCCCCATCCTCATTCCCGCTGAGTCCCGGGCCTTTTGAACTACCGCACGTGTTCAGGAGAGCCCATATTCCCAGAGCGTGTAGTTAAGAAACGCTTTTTTTGTTGGAGAAGATGGATTGGACAGCGTGGTTACCCAGGGAATAGCTTGTTGGTAAGATAATAAGCAATTAGTTTCAGTGAAGTGCACGACTCTCCCTGAGGAAATATTGTGGATTATGTTCACTCCAGATGTAGTTTTGAGGCTTCCTGCTAGCTGAGCTTCTCTGGACCCTGCTTTGTATGGACAAGGGAGTCTCCAGCCTAGAACGCCAGACTTAGAATGCAAGAAGCTTGTAATGTAGCTGCAAACAGTCCGGAAAACTGGAAAGCATAAAGTAAATAGAGAAGGAGCTGATATGACGTTAGAGCGATTGGATAAAGTAGCGGTGTCTAGATTTGTGGTGTAGAGCATTTGCTTTACCTTTGCAAAACCATGAGTTTCCATTCTCAGCAGTGGAAAATAGGAAAAAAGGGAAAAGGGAAAGAAAAAATGAAGGGAAACTAAAGGAAAAAGGCAAAGGCAAGAAAAAGGAACAAATTAGTGCCTCAGGTACTCAGTGTCCATGCTTGGCTAATCTATCATATTTGATAGAGCAGATGAATAGTTAGGTCATAATCTGGTAATGGCTAAAGAGTAGTAGTTTTGTTTGATAAATGTGCCATATGGTACCTAATTCATTGAGCCTGTATTATTAAGCGATCACCATATGCCACACATTGGCGCCGGTGGGTTGTTTGGGTGAACCCAAACGTTTTTTGGTTTGTGCCTTCCTAATGTTCACAGATAAGAAGAGGCAGATAAAATTTAGATTGTTATATAAATAAAAGTAGAACTTCTAAATGCTAAAATGCTAAGATAGCACAGAGTAAGATAACCTGATCTAACAGTTTAGGGGAGTAATTTAGAGCTTTTGCTGTTTTGTTTTCATGCTAGTCCTGCAGACCATTTAACAGTGGTCATTTCATACACCACCTCTTGTAAATCCTAAATCTATACATTTGAGCCATGCTAAGGAAGGTAATTCTGTTCTGTGGGTTGTATCACTAGAAATTCTGGTCTCCAGCTGTCTTAGTTATTTTCTAGTAGCTGAGACTCAATAGTCAACACCTGTAACCCTTAAGAAGGAAAGGTTTATTTTGGCTCAGTTTGTATAGAGGTTTTTTTCCATGGTATCAGTTGGCTCCAAGGCAGGGTGGCATGGTAGAGAAGAGGCAGCTCTTGGCGTGGCAGTGGAAAGCAGAGAGTCAGATCAGAAGGGGAGAGATGGAAGGACCCACCTCCTCCAGTCAGGCTTAACAATTGTAAATTGTTAAGTTTACAATTAAGTGTAAACTCAACAGTGGAGTCCACTGATGAGTAACATGCCTTCATGATCCAAGCTCCTCCAAGCCCCACCTATGAAGGGAGCATCTAATCTAGACATAAACTATAACACCAACTTTTGTATTTTGAGACAAGATCTCCCAGTGTCGCCCAGTCCAGGATACTTTGGTTCTTGGCTGATTCCTGTGCTTATCCTCTTTAAGTTTTCAGAAGTCGTCCAATTCTAAGAATGGCTCCTTCCTTTAGTTCCCTAACATTGTCACTCAGGAGAGAAGGCCACTTACCTTGTCATGGTGTTGGGGTGCCAGGAGAGTTGTCATCCTACAGGATGGTGAAAGGAGGTCTCCCAAGCAACTTGCTGTTTTGTTTTGCCTGTTGCACTTAGAACCTAAAGACTGGGGAGTCTCAGTCTCATGCAGCTTGAACTCTGGCTGGCCGTGGGAGTTTTGGTGGGTTGTTTAGCTTCTTCCTTGAACAACACCTGCGTAGAAGGGAGCTGGGTCTAGTTCCAAGGTTTTGTTGGGTCTTCCAGGGATAACTGAGTATCCATGGACAAGTCTAGTTCAGCAGATGAAACTGCTCTCAGAGTCAGAACAGGTTCTGGAGGAAGATTTGATTTTGAGGCTTCAGTCTCAAATACTTCACTCAGCTGTTTCACCAGAGGACTGTCTGGGTCAACACTGCTGGCCTTCATAAGTGTCCATGCAGTGCCTACGGTAGGAGAGCAAGGATCTGAGTCCAGGTCCTGCTTAGGATCCTCCAGCTTTTCTCTGGCTGGAAGGCTTGTTTTTGGAGAGCTCTCCACCTGGATAGGAATGCACTGGATGCCAGCACTAGGCAAGCAAGGGTCTACTGCTTGAGCCAGATGTTATGTGCAGGAGGCTGCGCTGGAGGGGCTGGGAGGCTCTTGGCTGAGGCCATTTCTATGGGCTGCAGCTCTACCTGTGGGTGGCAAACCAGTTTGAAGATGAATTCTTGAAGTTCAAGCAGGTGCTTTAGTCTGCTGAGCTATTTGGGTGACCCTAAGACCTCTAGTCTTAATTAGGTTATTTATCAATTTACTTTTGAGTTACAAGAATTCTTTGTATATTCTAGATAAAATTCTTTTGTGAGATATATGATTTGCAAATATTTTTTTGACATCTCTTCTTAATATGGGATCCTTTGAAACACTAAAGTGTTTTTTTTTTTTTTTTTTTTTTTGGGAGAGGGTCTCATTATGTAGTCCAAACTGGCTTTATTTATTTTGGTACTGGTCATCAAACTCAAGTCCTTGTGTTTGCTAGGCAAGTGCTTGTGCCACTGAGTTGTTATTCCTAGCCTCCAGGTTGGCCTTAAACTCTGTGTAGCTCAGATTTACCTTGAATTTGTGGCGATCCTCCTGCCTCAGTCTCCCAGGTGCTTGGATTACAGTTGTGTGCTGCCATGCCCAGTTCACCATTTTTATTTTTGAAGAATTCCAGTTTACCTATTTTTGTTTCATTGTTTATGCTTTTGATGTTATTTTAAGAATCTTGTTGAATGTGAGGTCATGAAGACTTTATTTTTTCCTTTTTTTTTGATTTCTGAACAATGCTGTTTCAGTCTCTTTGTACTCTCCTCCAAAAATTCAGGTTGTGCAGCATTGATAAAAGGAAGTTAAAAACACAAGTCAAATGTCTCCTGCATTAACATGTAGGAAAAACCAGGAATTGTACCTGAGGTTTCCAACCAAGATAGTCAGCAGCTTTGGAAGTCCCTTTCTAAGAGCCAAACATGTGTTAATACAGTATTGTACTTACTGATTCCTGTTGGAGAACAAATCTAGACACTTCTTAACACCTACCTTTTGTGTGTCCCCCAAAATACAAAAACACCTAAAGTGCCTTTATTTATTTCAAAATATCTTTCCTTTTCCTCACCCACTTTCAGATTTTTCTAGTCCATTTAAAATTATTATTCTGAGACTAGTAATTTGTTGTGAAAATTAAGTATATGGGAAATATTTTAATTAAGTACAGCAGAGGAGATTAAAATGAAGGGAATTAAAATGGGACAACAAAAGCTGAGCTGTAATTTGGTTTGGAGAAGGCCAGAGTAGTTAAAGAAGAAAGTTGCTATGGCGTGAATTCCCTTCAGATAATGTGCTAACCACCTTGAGTCCAGAATGACACTAGAAGTTACTCATCAGTTTGGGCATTCTAACAAGTGGTCCAGCCATGAAGAGCAGAACGTGCATCCTGCTGGTTCAAGGACAAGGTTCTAAGCCTACTTGTTTTTAGAGACAAGGTGTTACTCTATAATAGGCTGGCCTTGAACTCACCAGATAGCCCGGCTGACCTTAAAATTCATGATGATCCTCCTGCCTCTGGCTCCCAAATCTGGGATTACAGGTGTCTGCTACTATGCTACAGGCCCATTGACTGGTGCCAACCATACCCATACCCAGTGTGTCATTTCCACTAGCCACATCCTTAATCCATATTCAAACGCCCAAATTTAAACACCCTCAAAACTTTCTGTCTATGACTACATGAAGCTTTGTAGGGAACACCTAGATATAAGCAATAACAGTATTAGATTTTAGAAATGTAAAATTGAAATAAAATTTATTTTATTTCTGATTTAATAATTTGAGTGCTTTTTATTTCTTGTCAAATGGAAAGATTTTTCAAACCCACTACAGGGTTTTTTTTTTAAATATATTTCCAAGGGTTAACTTGGTTTTAGTTTTACAATTCTGTATTTATTTTCATTTTAGTTTTAATTTTTTCCTTCTCTTTGCTTATGTTTAGTTTTTTGTTTCTAATTTAAAGTATAAAACTGATCTTTATTCTGTTTTTTTTTTTTTTTTTTTTGCAGAACCGGGGATTGAACTCAGGCCCTTCCTTGCGCTTGTCAGGGCAAGCTTATTCTCCCTGGTCATTTCCCTGGCCCCTCTCTTTATTCTGTTTGTAACATACATGTTTATAGCTCTACATTTTTCTTGTGTATTAATTAGCTACATCTTATAAGATTTGTACCAATGTACTTTTTTTTTTTTTTCATCTCAAAAAATTGATCAGGCTGGGCCAGCACAATAGCTTAGCAGACTAAGCACCTGCTTTGGCAAACACAGGGACCATGGTTGAATCCCTGGTGCACGCCGTGCTTGCTCTGCCCCCCTGGGTCATGCTGAGGAGTCTGGGTGGTGCATGACTGTAATCCCAGTGCTGGGGAGGCTGAAAGCAGGAGAATCACTATGTAATTCTACTTAGTAAAACCTTGTACCAAACACATAAATACTAAAAAAATTTGATTAGGCAAACACAAGGTCCTGAGTTTAATTCTATGTTAAAAAAAAGTGAGACAATTTCTCTATGATTTCATTTTTTTTTTTTTTTTTTTTTTTTTTTTTTTTTTTTTTGTCTTTTTGAGACAGGGTCTCACTATGCAGTTCAGGTTGGCCTTAAGCTCACTTTGTAGCTCAGGCTGGTCTTGAACTCACAACAATCCTCCTGCCTCAGCCTCCCAAGTGCTGGGATTACAGACCTGCGCCACCACGCCCGGCATTCTATGATTTCATTTTTGACTCATCTGTTATGTAGGATTCTTTTTTTTTTTTTTATGTAGGATTCTTAATTTCCATGTATTTGTTAGTTTCCCCAGTTCTTCTGTTACTAGTTCCTAATTTCTTTCTATTTTGATATGAGACTATAATTTCAGTTGTCTTATCAGTGTGTATTTATAGCTTAGTATAATATCTGACTTGGGGAATATTTCATGTGTATTTAAAAATAATGGATGTTACTGTGCTCTAGAATAGTTTGGTCTAAGTTTGTTTATAGTATTGTTCACACCTCGTATCTTAGTAGTCTTTTGTCCAGATAGTCTTATCTTTTTTAATTGAGTTCAAAATTTTTTTTTCCCTATTTTTTTGAGATAGGGACTTGTTATGTAGTTCTGTCTGGCCTTGAATTCATCCTTATGTAGCCTGGACTGGCCTATTAAATCACTGCCATCCTCCTGAGTGCTGGGATTATAGGCATGCTCGCTTAGTCCAGTTTTTTTTGAAATGGAAATAGTTTTTTTTATTTTTATTTATTTTTTTGTCTTTTTGAGACAGGGTCTCACTATGCAGTTCAGGCTGGTCTTAAGCTCACTTTCTAGCTCAGGCTGGTCTCGAACTCACAACAATCCTCCTGCCTCAGCCTCCCGAGTGCTGGGATTACAGGTATGCGCCACCATGCCCGGCTAGAAATAGTTTTTTGTTTATAGAAAAATAACATAGAAAGTACTGGCTTTAATTGTTTACCCGCTTCTACCTCCTCCATTTTTCCTGATGTATTACTCTGGATATTTGTTGCAATTGGTGAAATAATGTTTATACATTATTATTGGTGAAAGTACATAATTTATAAGATTTGTTCTTTGTTTTGTACCTTTCCTTTTTTTTTTTTTTTTTTTTTTTTTTTTTTTTTTTTTTTTTTTTTTTTTTTTTTTTTCTTTAGTACTGGTTATTGAACCTAGGGCCTTCACGTTGAGCTATATTCCAAACCTTTAAATTTTTTTTTTCAATTTTGAGACAGGGTCTCTTTAAGTTGCTGAGTTGCCCAGGGCTCAAACATGGCATCTTTTTGCTATAGACTCCCAAAGTGCTTGGGCTGCAGATGTGTGTCATCGCATCCAGCTACATTCTAAGGATTTTGACTAATGAGTAATGTCACTTGTCTGCCATCTCAGTATATACAGAATGGTTTTAGTGGCTTAGAAATCTCTTACATTTTTACTTATCTTTCTGTTCCTTCCCTGAAATTGGAAAACACTGATACTTTATTGTCTTTATAGTTTTGTCTGTATATTATCATATAGCTAGTATAACAAAATGTATCATCTTTTCAGAATGACTTCTCTCATTTAACAGTATGCATTTAAAATTCTTGTCACTTCATGATTTGTATCTTATGTCTTCCTCCTTGATTTGTTTCCCTTTTTTGTTGTGGTAAAACACAGTAACAAAATCACTTAAATATGGCATTAATTATATTTACTGTTGTGTAATTATCATCATAATCATCTGAAGAACATTTTCATCGTCCCAAACTCAAATTCCAACATATTTGTATCTAGTTTTGATGCTTATTAACTCTTTTCAAATTGTACTCTTTTGTCTTTTAGTATGCTGTACACTTTGGTGTACTGCATATGTGCCCATGGGAATAGTCAAGCCAGTCAGTATATTCATCATCTCACATAATTACTGCTACTTTTTTTTTGTGGCAGGAACCCCTAAATCTACTATTTTTGTCAGCAGAAATCCTGATTGAAATGCATTGGTAGTTTATTTACTGTATGTTAGATCTTTAGACTTACTCCCCCACCCCCTCAGCTTGCCCTGAGGGCAGGGGCTGGCATGTAGGTGGTGCTGGGATTGAACCAGTGTTCCCTGCTCCTGTCTAAGCTTGCCTAAGCAGGCACTTTAGACTGTTGAGCTATCTCACCGACCCCTAGACTTACTTATTCCTAATATTTACAGTTTTTGTTTTTTTTTTCTTTTGGTGGTACTGGGGATTGTAGTCAGGGCCTTGAGCTTACAAGGCAAGCACTTATTCTACTGAGCTATCTCCCTGGCCCTGAGCTATCTTCCCCACCCCATATTTGCAATTTTTCTTAGCTTTTTTTCACTGTAGTAAAATACCTGTGATAACTTTCAAAAGAAAAGGCTCGTTTTGGTTCAGGTTGCGCATGGACAAGGTGGAGTAGAGGGGGAGATAAAAAAGGGAGGGGGAGAAGAAGAAAGAGAAGACTAGATAGAGAGGAACAAGAAGAGACTGGAGTACAATACCCCTTTCCCCCACCCCCTAGTCGGGCATAGGCATGGTAACTTCAAGACCTTTGTCAAGGCCCCTCCTTTTAAGGGTTGTGGTACTTCCCAATAGCACTTCCTTGGGGAGCAAGCCTTTACTACATGGATCTTTGAAGGACATTTAAGATCCAAACTAAGCTGGGTATGATGGCACATGCCTGTGGTACCAGTACTCTGTGGGACTGAGGCAGGATCACAAGTTCAAGTCTGTCCTGGGCAATTTAGTGACTTAGTGTTAGCTCAGAAGATAAGGGGCTGTGTTCTAGCTCAGTGTGAAGGTCCTGTATTCATCCCTCAGAGCTGGGGAGGTGGCTCAGTAAAATAAGTGCTTTCCTGGCAACTGCTAAGTGCCTGAGTTCAATCCCTGGTTCTACCAAAAATAAAATAAAACTAAAAAAAAAGTGCTTTCCTGTATTCATCCCTCAAAAAAATTAGTAAAAGTATTACAGACCTATATCTCTTCATTTTTTCTTTACCTTCCATCCCAGGAAACTATTTTTTTGTTCTCTATCTCTGTATGTTTGACTTTAAAAACAATAGTTTTTGTGTAGTCTATAAATCAGATTACGCAGTATTTTTCTTTTTATGTTTGACTTATTTCACTTAGCATAACATTCTCCAGTTTGCCCATGTTTTCTCAATGGCAAAATCATTTTTAAATGCCTAATATTCCACTGAATACAGTATAGTTTGCAGCTTGTGTATGTATTTATTAGTAAACAGATACTTTGCTTGTTTCCATATCTTGGCTATAGTGAGTAATGCTCCATTGAACATTGGTGTGCAGCTATTTCATATACTTGTGTGTGTGTAGGTTTGCTGGATTCTATAGTAGTTAAAATTTTAAGTAGTTAACTCTTTTCCGTAATTGTCATGCCTGTTCAGATTCCCATCAGCAGTGTACAAAGATACTCTCTTCTCCATGCTCTCACTAACACTTATCATTTATGATAGTAGTTATCCTAATAGATGTGAGTTAATAAGTCATTGTAATTTTCATATATTGGTTGGCTTTTTGTTTCTCCATTACTGAGGATTGAACTCAGGGGACTCTAGTAATGAGCTGTATCCTCACCCATTTTTTTTTATTATTATTATTATTTTTGTCTTTTTGAGGCAGGGTCTCACTATGCAGTTCAGGCTGGCCTTAAGCTCATTTTCTAGCTCAGGCTGGTCTCAAACTCACACAATCCTCCTGCCTCAGCCTCCTGAGTGCTGGGATTACAGGCATGCGCCACCATGCCTGGCCAGATATATTATTTATGGATATTTTCCACTATTTTGTAATCTATTTTGTTGTTACCTTTGCTATGCAGAAGCTTTTTTGTTTGATTTAGTCCCATTTATTTTTACTTGTATACTCTAAGCTTTTGGTGTGATATTTTCTCTCTGTATTTTTTTTTTTTTTTTTTTTTTTAGTAGTTTGTCTCAGTTATTCTTCTCTTGTTACTGGGACAAATACCTGGCACACAAAATGAAGGAAGAAATGGTTTATTTAGTTCACAGTGAGTGGAAGTTTCAGTCCATACTCAGCTGACTCCAGAGCAGAATGGCACATGGCAGAGGGAAGCAGTTCATGCGTGTGGAAAACAGCAAGAGCAAATGGAAGAGTAGCAATAATGGCTACAGAGAACAAGTCATATTCCTTAGGTTGTATTCAGGCTATACGCCCCAGGCTGGGTGTAGTACTCACATTCATAATCCCATCAGTACTCACACCCATAATCCCAGTGGATCATGGGTTAATCATAAACTCTAGAAGTCTACCCCATGACAGCATGATGCTTTGGGAGGTCAACTAAACTCAAACAATAACATAGTTTTATGGCTTTAGAATTTTTTTTTGTTCACCTTTGAGTTGATTTGTGTGTTAGAAAATAAGGGTCCAGTTTCATTCTTTTACACGTGGAAAACCCTGCTTTTTTTGCATCATTTCTTGGTGATTCCTTGTGTTGAAAATTAGTTGACTATATTTGGGCTTACTTCTGTGCTCTCTGGTTCCATTAGGCAGTGTATTTATTTTTTATGTTTGTATCAAACTTTTGATTAGTATCGATCTATAATATAATTTGAAATCAGGAAGTTCGATGCCTCCATCTTTACTAAACTTTGTCAAACTTTGGCTATTTTGGATATTTTGTTGCTTCAATCAGTTTTAGACTTTCATTTCTGTGAAGAATGACATTGGAATTTTGTTGAGGATTTGCATTGACTGTATTGCTTTGGATGTATGGGTTATTTATTTATTTTGTGGTATTGGGATTGATCCTGGGACCTTGTGCTTGCCAGGCATTGCTTGTGCTGCTGAGCTGTATCACTGGCCCATTATGGGTATTTTAATAATAATGATACAGGGAGAAAAACTGATCTCTGGTGGATGACCTCTGAACGATATTGGGGAAAAATGATCTCCCAACCTAAAAAGTACCTTCTTGTTCTCTAAAACTGAGGAGTGAATTTTAAGAACAAAAAGAGGTTATGAGCAGAATATGTTTATTGAGAGAAAGAAAGCTCCTTTTTGAGAGAGGGACAGGAGAGGGGCTCGAGTGGGTTGTCCCTGGGAATCTTATCTCTTCCAGGGACTTTTGTAGAGTAAAACCATGTGAGGTGGATCTAAGGTGGTGGAGAAGACATGGGAACTCAAAACCTAAAATTTTCTATGGGCCTGGGCTTATGGCATAGTGTTGGATTTTGTTTCCTAATTCACTGTGCCAGTCTATGTCTCTTAATTGATGAATTGAATCCATTTACATTGATGGTTATAATTGAAATGTGTTGACTTAGGTTTGTTGTGATATTTACCTGCTGCTGTTCTTTACTCCTTTGCATCCTGCTTAGTTGGGCATGAGGTAGGACAAAACTATGGTCAGCCAATGAGATTACAAGCACCATTGCTCAGATAAATTTTTATTTTTTTTTTGTCTTTTTTGAGACAGGGTCTCACTATGCAGTTCAGGCAGGCCTTAAGCTCACTTTGTAGCTCAGGCTGGCCTCGAACTCACAACAATCCTCCTGCCTCAGCCTCCCGAGTGCTGGGATTATAGGCAGGCGCCACCATGCCCGGCTGCTCAGATAAAATTGATTAAATCGGGTACCAGATGGAGAAGTGAGTCACATAGCAAGCGGGCATGAATACGGGACAGGGTCTCTTCCTGTTGGAGATTGGGTTAGTGACTCATTTGGGCTCTTTCAAGGTGATTGATAACTATTTAGAATATCAATCCCTGATGCTCATCCCTAGGGAAGTATGTAGCTGTGTTTCCTCTTTTGTCTTGGTCTAGAGGTCTGGCCTATGTGGGAGTGTTTGTCTCTTCTGAGTTGCAAAGTCACCTTGTCTTCCATCTTCTTGAGGGCCTGGCCCACCCTGACTGCCTATACAATTTCTATCCAATTCAGCTGCCTACAACACTGCTTTGCTCTTGTTCCTCAGGATTGCTTTTGTTATTGTGAGTCTCTTCTGGTCCCTAAGAATTTTAGGATTGTTTTCTCTTAATTCTGTGAAGAATACTATTGGTATTTTTATTGGAATTGTGTTAAATCTGTCTCATCAATTTTTGAAGTGTGGCTATTTTTATAGTATTGGTTCTGCCTATCTAGGAACAGGGACTTTCTTTCCTATCCAGGAACAGGGTATATCTTTCCATTTTCTAATGACCCCTTTGATCTTTTTTGGACAGTATTATAGAGGTCTTTCTTTCACTTCCTTGGTTAGGTTAATTTCTGAGCGCTTAATTGTTCTTGATATTACTATGAATGGTAGGTATTATTTTCCTAAGGTCTTCCTGGGTGGGTTCTTTATTGGTATACAAGAATGCAGTTGACTTTTTAGTATAAATTTTTGTATCCTGCCACCTTGCTGAATTTGTTCACTAGTTCTAGGAGTATTTTGGTGAAATTTTTTTTTGGTCTCCTATATAAAGGGTTATATTGTCTGCCAATAAGGATAATTATTTCTGATACTATCCCTTTTATTTATTTCTCTTTGTTGCTTTGGCTGATGTATTGAGTACCAATACAATATTGAACAACAGTGGTGATAGTGAACATCCTTGTTTTGTTCCTGATTTTAAAGGGACAGCTTTTAGTTTTTTTCCCCATTTAATATGTTGGAAGGAGTTTTGCCATAAGTGGCTTTTGTGGTTTTTTTTTCTCCTCTTTTTGGTGCAGGGTCTTACTCTTACATGCAGCCCACAATCACAATGATCTTTCTGCTTTTTGCCTCCAGTGTGCAGGGATTATAGGCCGGCATCACCATGCCTGGGCTGCAGGCGGGGTCGGCACACCTGCAGGCGAGGCCGGCCTGGCCTGGGGAATCTGGGATGAACCCTGGTCCCTGCACTTACCTAAGCAAGCGCTTAGTCCACTGAGCTACACCGGCCCCCATAAGTGGCTTTTGATAAGTTCCCTCTATACCTATTTTGAAGATTTTTTTAAAAAAAATCATGAATGGTTGTTTAATTTTGTCAGAGGCTTTTCTGTATTTTTGATATGATTATGGGATTTTTTTTTTGTTTCTGTTTCTAAGATGTATTACATTTGTTGACTTGCATATTTGAACCTCCGTGCATACTTGGGATGAATCCAAGTATGGGCATGATTTATGACCTTTTTGATGGTTTGCTGTATCCTGTTTACTACTATCTTATTGAGGATTTTTGCATCTATATTCATTAAAGATATTGCCCTACCTTCAAATTTAAAGACCCAATTCAGAAATGGGCATCTGAGATGAATACATACTTCTCAGAGGACGAAGTTAAAGAAGCGAATAAATATATGAAAAATGGCTCCACATCGCTAACCAATTGTGAAATGCAAATAAAAACAACACTAAGATACCATCTCACTCCAGAAAGAATGGCTATCATAAGGAAATCAACAACAAATGTTGGAGAGGTTGTGGGGAAAAGGGAACACTTCTCCACTGCTGGTGGGAATGTAGACTGGTACAGCCGTTGTGGAGGTCAGTGTGGAGACTCCTCAAAACAGTAGGACTAGAAATCCCATTCAAGCCGGCTATCCCCCTACTGGGAATTTTCCCAGAGGAACTGAAAACATTGTGTCATAGTGGTATATGTGTATCTATGTTTATAGCAGCACAATTTGTGATAGTAAAATCTTGGAAACAACCAAGATGTCCATCACATGAGGAATGGTTGAAAAAGATGTGGTGTTTCTATATAATGGAGTATTACTCAGCTATTAAGAATGATAAGCTTGAAGCATTTATATTGACGTGGATGCCACTTGAACATATACTCAAAGTGAAATAAACCAGACACACATATGTAAATATCGTATATCTCCCTAGTATAAGAAGCGAAAAGAAGAAATACAAATGGAAATGTACAACAACAACTAAAAACAGTTGAGTCAGATAAGGCAAAGTGAATGGCATATGCTGCAGGATACTAATCAGCTTTTCTTCTGGATGGTTAACACCCAAAGTTCACAGAACAAAATTGGAGAAATAGAAGAGCCACAAGGCCAGCCAACATTTTGGCCCTAGCCTTTCAAGGTCAGCAAAGACTCAGGACATAGGAACATGAAACTGCAACATCATGAAACTCAGTTGAGCTCCAAATTTTCTGAACAAGGAGATAATGGAGCCACAGAGGAAAGAGATCGAAGTTCTATAGTGTGCCTGGGTAGAGTCACGTGGAGAGAAAACTTTCTCTCAGGCTCTCACAGAGAGCAAACTGGTCAAGCATTGGCCGGGACTCATCCACATGGATGACACAGACAAGGGATCTGCAGAATAAGGTACAGGACTACAAGATAAACCCTGAGGGGACTTCACTGACCTTATAAAAAACAAAAAGTATATGTGTTGGTATATAGGTCTTGCTCTATCTAGGTCTTAACCATCCAGCAGAAAAGTATAAAAATGAAGTATACACTGCAGGGCCATAATAAGTTGAGCTGTAAATGGCTATGGTCGACAACTTCTTCAGATAACTCACTATTGTTGTGGAATGCTGGACTCTGTTGGATTGTGTCATTGAGTTCAGGCACCTAAATTAGTTGAATGACAATGGAGTGCCCATCTTTGACAGGTCTAGACAAAGGAAGGGGTATAGAAAAGAAGAATCATGATGTGTGTGTATGGACAGTACAGTTGGGATAGATAACGCTGTGCTTCTACATAATTGTATGAGAGGCAAGATTTGCACTAGTGGTGGTTGGACAGGATATTATGTCGGCTTCTAGTACTATGGACAACCACTAGGAAAATAACAAGGTAGAAAGTATTAATTGAATCTTTGATGTAATTCAGGTATAAAAAATAAGATACGCAAACAGCTACACTCTCTTAATTTACTGATAAGAGGCATCTGCTATAATAATGTCTAAGTATAATATCATGTATGCACCTTCTATGATACCAAAACATGAAAACAGTTTGCAGTGTATTAATTTATCAAATCCATCTTGTCAAGGTATCTTAAAATTGTCTCATTGATATTTGTACTTCAATAAAATAAAATTTAAAAAAAAAGATATTGCCCTATAGTTTTCCTATTTTGGTTGGAGATTGTTTGGTTTTGGAATCAAGCTAGGGCTTGCTTGCAGGAATGAGTTTGGCAGTGCTCCTCTCCTTTCAGTTTTATTGAATAGTTTGAGGAGTGTTTGTGTTAGATCTTCTTTAAATTCAGCAGTAAAACAATTGGGGCTCTGACATTTTCTTATTTGATAGGTTTTAATTACTGTTTCATATTTATTGCCAGTTACTGGGTGGTTTAGGTTTTTACATCTTCTTGGTGCAGTTTTGATAGTTCATATTTATCTAGGAATCCATTCTGGATTCTCCAATTTTTTTTTTTTTTTTTTTTTTAATTGGGAATTTGTATTTATTTTTTTATGTGTTTAGTACAGGGTCTACAGGGTCTCAATACATAAAGTGGACTCATAGTGATTCTCCTGTTTTCAGCTTCCCAAGCACTGGGATTACAGGCACACACCTCCATGCCCAGTTTCAGATACTGTCTCAGCATGTCCCTGAGGCAGGGCTTGCGTGGCTTGTGGTGCTAGGGATAGAACCCCAGTACCTGTGCTCTGCCGAGGCATGCTATTTAGTCCATTATGCTATCTGGCTAGCCCAGGAATTTGTATTTAAGTTAGTTCTCCTGAGTTCTGTCTGGGCACCTTCCCTCTGTACACCTACGTCTTCCAGACAGGGTAGCTCACTCCAGTTACCTACTGCCACCTCTGTGTCATGAGAATCCTCCTGTAGTTCTGGGCCTCCGTGTGCACTTGGCTGGGCCCAGCAATAGGGAACAGGCTGGCTGTGCCAGGTGGCTTCTGGTCCCATTGTTCTTTCCTGGTAGACCTGCCGATGTGGCAGGTGGCTCCTGGACCCACGGCTTCCTTCCATTAGGCCCACTGAAGTGGAATGGGCCGGAGGTACCCAGTGGCTGCTGGGCCCACGGCTCCCTTCCATTAGACCCACCGAGGTGGAATAGGCTGGTTGCACCCAGTGGCTTCTGGTCTTATGGCTCCTTCCTGGTAGGCCTGTCCAGGTGGAATCCTGACTGTATCTTTAAATGGGCCTTCATGAATGCCTTCTTTAGAAACCTGCAGAACAACTTTGTTTTCATCTGTAGCATGCCTCACTTCTACTTCATTTTCTGACTTGTTGATCAGTATCAGGAGCTGCCTATCAACGATTTTGTCTTGTACATCTTGTAATAGTTCCACTTTAGTAATCAGGTTTTGTTGCCTTTACTTGACAATGATGTTGATGGAAGGTCTATTAGCATAGTAAAGCCCAGGTCTTGATGGACTCATAGATGAATTCTCCAAGAAATTTAGAGAAGATTTAATGCCAATACTCCTGAAGCTCTTCCATGAGACTGAAAAGGATGAAATTCTCCTTAATTCATTTCTGGAGGCAAGTATTACTCTGATATCAAAACTAGAGAAAGACCATAAGAATCTTCATCAGGGGCCAAGGAGATGGCTCAGTGGATTAAGTGCTTCCCCAGCAAGCACAAGGGCCTGAATTCTATCCCTTGCTCACTGACAGGAAAAGCCAACACTGTGAAAATGGCCATAGTCCTCACACGCGGACGCGCAGACCCAGAACCACCCGTTGGCCAGCGGGGGGCCTGAAGTAGCCAGACCAGCCTTTCCTGGGGCGCTCAAAGCGAGTCTGTGCCGCCCACAGTCGCCCACAGTCGGGCGGCATGGCAAAGCCTTCCCCTCTCCAATTTATTGAAGTACATGTTTTCAAAGTAGTTACTAAGAATCTTCTGGACGTCACTGGTGTCTGTCATGATTTTACTTTTTTTTTGTTTCCAATTGCATTGCTTTAGGGCTTTCCTTTTATTTTTTTAAAGATTGGCTAAGGGTTTTAACTATTTATATTCTTTGAAGGAATCATCTCTTCCATTCTTTTTCTTTTCTTGGTAGTATGAAAGTCTTGATTTCATTAGTTTCTGCACTGGTATTTATAATTTCCTTCTTTGTATAGCTTTGGATTTAGATTATTCTTGTTCTTTTAGGATCTTGAGATGCGTCGTTAGTTTATTTATTTGGGCTCATCTACTTTTCTTTTTTTGTTTATTTTTTTATCTTCACGGTACCAGGGATTGAATTTATTCTGCTGAACTCTCTCGCTGGCCCTCATCTACTTTTCTGATACACACATTCAGAGCTATAAAATTCCCTCTTAGGACTGATGTTTTTGTGTTCCATAGATTCTGATGTGTTTGAGGGCATTATTGTTTGGATCTGAGAATTATTTCTTCCTTGATTTGTTCTGTGACTCACTGATTATTCAGTAGTGTATTACTTAATTTTCATGTGTCTGTGTAATTTTTGAGGTTTCTTTTGCCATTGATTTCTGTTTCTTTTGCCATAGTTTTACTGTATTATAACCTGATAATATGCATGGGATTAATTTGATTCTTTTGCACTTACGCCTGCTTTATGGGCTAGTGTGTGATCTGTTTTGGAAAGAGTTCTATGTACTGCTGAGCTTGTATATATATTTTTTTGTTGTTGGGTGGAGCACTACAGTAATCCATTGTTTGTTTGAAGGTAAAGTCAGTATGTGTGTGTGTATACTTATTTTTAATCTAGCTGATGTATTTTGTGACAGTGGGGCACTGCTTTTCCCTACTATCATTGTATTGATGTTTATCTAATCTTTATGTTCAGCAATACTTGATTTATGAAGTTGGATGTGTTGTTCCTTGTTTATATGCTTATAATTGTTATCTCTTTCTTTTGAATTATTTCCTTGACCAGTATGTAGTGACCGTTTTTTGCCTCTTCTGATCAGTTTTGGCTTGAAATCCACTTTGTCTGAAAATGCAGTAGCTATTTCTTGTTTTCGGGGTTCCTTTGCATGGAATATTGTTTTCCATCCTTTGATTTCTAAGCTGATTTTTTTTTTTTTAAATTTTATTAAATGTGTTTCTTGTTCAATAGCATGCTGTTCAGTTTTCTTTTGTGATCTACTTGGCCCAGTGTGTGACTTTTGACTGGGTAGTTGAGACCATTTACATTGAGAATTAATAATGAAAAGTGTTGAGCTATTCTTGTTGCATTATTTTCCTATTGCTGATTTTTTTCCCTTCTGCT
>PVKA01039950.1:0-19122 GCA_004027165.1 Ctenomys sociabilis
TTTTATAGTTCAGGCTGGCCGTGAACTCACTGTGTATTCGAGGCTGGCCTGGGTCTCACAAGGATCCTCATGCCTCAGCCTCCCAACTTCTGGGATTACAAGTGTGTGCCACCATGCCAAACATCTTTATTCTTATTTTTGTTGGTGACTTCAGGAGTTGCTCAGCCTAGCATTTGCTGATAGCATTCTAATGACACAGTTTAATGTGTCCTTCTGTCCTATAATTTCCTGAACATACAGTGGCCTCACAGACCTGGGCTTTGTCCACAGAACCAGTTTGTCCTGACAGTGGCAGATGAATAGGACTTCAGTATGAAGTTGAGCTATGAAGCCATATTGAAGCCTGGTCAGAGGATGCCTCAAATGCCTTAGTAGCCAGATTGGGCAATGGCTCAGCCGTGTGTGTGTGTGTGTGTGTGTGTGTGTGTGTGTGTTTGTGTAAGATGGGGAGGCAACTTTGTAGATTTTTGAGCCCACTTTTCAGCCTGATGGTGGCATAGATATGACTGTTGATCATAATTTTAAGCCCCTAGCGAGTAATCTTAATTACTTTTTCTCATTGTTGAGACAAAATACCTGGCGCCAAAAGTTAAAAACAGAAAGATTTATTTAGCTCACAGTTTGTAGAGGTTTCAGTTCATAGTCATCTGGCTCCAAGGTGGGGTAGCATGGCAGGAGGGCATTGCAGAGGCTAAGCAGTTCATGGCAGGCAGAGAGCAGCAAAGTAGTGGATAATCAGAGTAGCAAGTGGCAAAGGACAACAACAGCTCTCTTGTATTATATCCAGTCCTCCTGCTCTTAGGGTGGGCAGCACTCATATCCTGAGTCCTAGCACTACACCGGGAACCGATCCCAGCATCACATCCTTGATCCCAGCCTCACACAACCTATATCCAGCCAACTCCCAAACGCTCCACCTATGAGCTCATGAGGCTTTGCCAAAGCGTCTAGTTATAAGCCACAACAGTTTTCACTTCCTGTACCATCACAATAATATAAGCCTCAATTGAATTTCCTATACATGCTTTGTAAGTAAACAGTAAATTCAGGGCCGGCCAGATAGCTCAGTGGATTAAAGCACCTGCTTAAGCAGATACAGGGGCTGGGGGTTAAATCTCAGGCCTGCCGTGTCAGCCTTGCCCCCAGGGTACGCTAAGAGGGCAATTGAGACTGGGCATGGTGGTGCACACCTGTAATCCCAGCACTCGGGAGGCTAAGAAACAGGAAGGATCACTATGAGTCCAAGCTGCATAGTGAGACCCTGTAGACCCTGTCCCAAATATATATAAAAAAGTAAATTCATAACAGAAATGTTTTTGTGAATGGCACTTTAAATATTTTAAGTCTAGGGGTAAACATAAAGGTTTTAACTGAGCTATGTAAAAAGAACAAACACAAGAAAGCAGTCAATTTAAAGAGAGGGTGATTTGTACTTATTTTGCTTAAGGAAATTTTAAAAAAATGCTTATTTCTCTAAATGGTTGAACAGCTGTGGCAACCAATAGAATTTAAGGCAGTGGTTCCTTCAATATTATTCTTGAGAGTATTAGGAAATTTCTTGGCTTCATTATTTACATTGTTTCCTTTTTCAAAAGACTAGATTACAATAATAGTAGCTAATGCGTGGCACTTTGGGCCAGGTACTACTTGTATCATTTTATGTAAATGAACATAATCCTCCTGGCAGTATAGTAGGGCATGCAGTATCATCTTTCCCTTCTTCACAGATATGGAAGTGGAAGCATAGAGAGTCTAACTTGTTGGGGCTCATGCAGCTGCATGAGATGGAAGAGAGGCTCAGTCCTGGGTGACTGTCTCTACTGTGTTCCTCAACCAGCAGCTGGGGCCAGTTGCTCAAGTGTTTCCCTAAGAGGCAGGCAATATGCATCAGCTTAATTGTTCACCTTGTTTCTCTGTGTGCCTTATTTCTCTAGGATTCCTGCTGAACCGTTGGCTCAATGCATACTCTACCAGATGACCCAGAGCAGGTCCTTTCCTCCTGTTTGTTCACCTCTGTTGTAGAGGTGACAATAAAGCCTCCTTTACAGGGTATTCTGAAACTGAAATGTGATCAGTTACATGAGGCTGAAATAAAAGATAAAATGACAAGTGTTGGCTATCATGCTAATCCTAATTATCATTTTCTGTGGTTAAATATTTTGAGGCAATTTTTTTCTTTTTTTCTTTCTTTTTTTTTTTTTTTTTTTTTTTTTTTGTGGTACCAGGATCAAACTCAGGACCTTGCACTTGCCAAGCAAGCACTTATTCCATTAAGCTATCTCCTCGCCCTTTGAGGTAATCTGCAAAATAGGCTTTTCATATTTGAAGTATTTGAACTCTTAGAGTAAAGAGACAATTTAATCTGTATTATTAGGTTACCTGGTGCAAAAGAGAGGAAACGTTTCAAAGAGTATGTTAAGGCTCTCTTGTTTTAAAAGCTTTATTAAAGCATGCAAGTAGCCTTTGCTAGAAAGAAAAAAGTACATATGGCTTCAGTTTTGATGGCTATTTTCTCCTTCCTTGTGGGGTGACTACCATTAATAGTGGGTGCTCTACTTTAATACATAAGAACCGTGTAGCACTGAAGCCTTCCTCGGGGGGATAGTTCAGTTGTCTCACACAAGCCTAAGTTTGCCTTCATTTTCCATATGGGATCATTTAATCTCATCTTTAAAAATAAATTAGTGCATATTAGTTATACAGATCAATGCATTTCACTTTGGGAGATGATACATGGCATCTGTGATCATTTTCCTCCTTCCAATCTCCCCTTGTATGCTTCTGTGTTGATCATTTCCTTCCCTTCTCCCTCTTGATCCATTCTTTTTCTCTTATAGCTCCTCCCTCCTTTTCTTCCTTCTCTTTCCCTCTCCCTCTTCTCCTCCATTCCCTCTTCTCCTTCCCTTTCCACTTTTCTTCCCCTCCCTTTTCCTCCCAGTCCCCTCTCTATTATTTTATTACTTATGTATCTCTAAACAGCTAGTTTGAGTCTTGCCTGATTTATTATTGCTATGAGAGAAAACATGATCTTATTTATATCATTTAGCAAGATGATCTCTACCTCATCCATTTTCATACACATGATTCTAGTTTTCTTTATGGCTGAGCAATGAATGCTCCATGGTATGTGCATACTATGTTTTTCCCTATCTACTCATCTGTTGATGGGCACTGAGGCTGATTCCTTGGCTTAACTCTCAGGAGCTGGGCTGTAGGGAACATTTAGCCTCGTCTCTTTACTGGGCATTGAAAAAGCTCCCAACTGTAACCAACTTTTGTATGTGCTAATTGCTGATGGTGAGGGGAATCAGTCTTGTAAAAAATATCACATTTTAACTGTCTGTTTTCCTTTTATTTTAATGATGTTTCAATGCCTAATTGAATGCACACCTTTTTATACCCCTATGTGGGAGATTTTTGAGAAAACACTTAAAGTATTGCTGGGTGGTAGCTTCTGTCATCTTTAAGTTTACCAGATGTCCCTAAGTTGTTTTCTTCAAAAGTTATCTCAGTTCACGTTCTTAATAGCTATGCATGAGGTTCCACTTACTTACCAACGCCATGCGACATTGACTTCCAAAAAGTTGCCTGGCCCAATGGATGTGAGATGATAGCTCACTCTTCTTTTAAAACAGATTCCCTGATTAATTGAAAGGATGAGTATGTCTAAAGGCTGTTGTCAATTTAGAATAAGTCTTCTGTGAGTTGCTAAACCCCAAGCCTATTTTCTATTGTGTTTTGGGTCTTTTTTTCCTTATGTATGTATGTGTTCTTCTTATGTCTCCTCCCAATCTGGGCTCCTTTAATTTGTTCTTGTTGCTTAGTTTTGACATTTGTCTATGAGAATTTTAAATCTTAGTGTAGTTAAATTTCTAGCTTTTCCTTTATTGTTTGTTAAATTATGCTAATACTTCTCCTGTCTCTCCTAAGAAGGTTCTTTTACATGTTTTTTCAAAGGTTTAAAATTTCGTTGTGCACAATTAGACCGATCTAATCCTACAATCACTTGATTTTTGTAGCTCTGACTATATTTTTACAGGGCTTCTCAGGGATAGAACTAATTTTATTTTTCAGTTACTTATGAATTGCCAACAGTTTTGACATCATTTATTCAAAAGTCTCTTTTTCTCACTACTTTTTTTTATGCCACTTATGTTCTACACTAAGAACTCATATTTGCTTGGGTTTGTTTTGGGGGGGTCTATGCTTGTTGCCTAATTGCTACTTTACAATTTAAATTTCTCTAGATTTATAATAAATCTTGATCTAGACGAAAGAGCAAATCTTATCTGCTTATTGTTGTCATTTCTGTTATGTATTGTAGGATCATATTGTCAGGTCTGTGTGAAATTCTTTGGAATTTGGATCAGTAGATTAGTTTGAGCATAAGCAACTGTTTATTCATTCAGTATCCTATTTGTTGTGCTTTAGATTATGTCTGACCTTGTGACTTTCATTTCTCTTTAATGAGATTATTTTTGTCTCGTTGCTTCTAACAGTCTTTCCTTTATCCTTCATCCACTTGACTTTAATGTTCCCAGGTACAATTTCCTTTGTATTTATTCTTCCCTGGGTCTTACCAAGCTTCTTGAATTTGTAATTGATTTTCTTTCACCAAATTTGGTGACTTTTTTGACCATTCTCTCTTTAAACAGTTTTTTCTTGCCCCATTTTTTTTTCAATACTTACTATAGATTTTAGATACCAGAGACTTTTAGTGATAAAATCCATGTGAAAGAGTAGATTTTCTTAAATAGAAGAAGCAGCACCAGCTTCAAGAAAAACGGTGATAGTAAAGCTGAAATTAAAACTTTGAATGTTTATAGTCCCTTGATGATATAAGTTCTTACCAAAAGCAACATTATATTCTACTATGTCTGTGTTAGATTAGATGTTATTCCCATATAATTTTGTATCTTATATATAATTACAGAAAAATATATATACACACACATACATATAGTGCTTCTTAGTTCAAATCCAGGGCCTCACACGGACTAGGCCAGCACGTTACCACTGAGCTATATCCCTATTCCCTACTCTTCATTTTTTAGAAAGTTTTTCTTCTTTGTTCTTAAATTACACACTTACTTTTGGTCTGTCTTGAAGATTACTGACTCTTATTTTGTCATTGCTGTTGAGCTTTTAGGACAGTCCAAAAAATTTTCCAGTGAGATCCTTTATTTATCCATTCATCAAAAACATGTTTTTCTATCCTTGAGCATTATTATAATAATGGTTTTAAAAGCTTAGCTCATTTCAGTGTCTTGTGATTGGCTTTCAGTGATAGCCTCTGTCTTCAAAAGGAGTTACATCTTTGTTTCTTCTAGTCTATCAGTCCATAGTGCTATAACTGCCATACTGTAGAGACCCCAGACTCAGTTAGGTTTTCTTCAAGAGCTGTCTTTGTTATTATTGCAGTCACTTACTCACCTGGACCTATACTTCACATTCTGTCTCTCCTGGATAGAAGCAATAGAAGTAGCAGCTGCGTTCACCTAAGAGTCATCTGGGGATCTTTGGAATGTGCTCTGTGCCTGCCTGTTTTAAGAGTGAGCCTCCATGGAACTGGATGCTCCCTTCTGTGACTGTTTTTCCTAGTATTTCTAACTGCATTTTCCAGCTACTCTACTTGTGAAAATTTGTGTGTTTTTTTTTCTAAACCAGTAAGACTGAATTTTCTGTTTGAGTTTTAGTCACCCAAATTATGATGGTCTAAGGCAAGCCTTGAGGGAAAAATGTATTGTTTCTTCCAGATGTAGAGTCTTGTGTAGTTACTGATTGATTTAGGTTGCTCTTCAGGCAGTTATGTTTTGTGAAGAATTTATAGTTCTTATATTTATAGTTCTTATCTGTGGTATGGTTGATCTAAGAGCTGTGCGTGAGATCCTGAAAGCCAGATGTTGTGTTCCTAGATGATTCTTATATAGGGATTTTTCTCTTGTAGTTAACATAATTCTCTGTAATTTCTTTCCAGCACAGCTAAGGATGTTTCTTACTATTATTTTTTAAAATTAATTTTATTGAGAAGGAAATAGCAATGAGACAGTTTCAAAACAGGTTAGTAGGACAGTTATAATAAGTAATACATTACATATTGTTGTCTTAGTAGTAGTTATTCATAGTATAAGATGCAGACATGCTATCTTGTCAAAATGCTATTAGTACAAAACTTTCTACTCATTGAACTAAGAGAAAGTAGTGGTATATCTATCCTATTTTTGTATATACATATATTTTTTTCACTATAAAATGATCTTTCATTTATACCCCTCTTTTTTTTTTTAGTTTAGTCAGAGATGGGTATTCCATTGCCATTCAAATATTGTAGGTGCATGAATTCAGCAAAATAATCCATTTTTAGTCTTTTTAAAAAAATATAGAGTAGCTCCTTGAGGCTCTAGCTTGCTTTTTTTTTTCTGGCATTTTGCTTCTATGCCTCTGTGTCCCATATAGTTTTAGGATCACTTCTTATAGTCATATGAGGAACAGAACTGTAATCCCAAACCAAAAACCTCTTTGGACCCTTCCAGCTTCATTTCTAGTGTACCCATCCGACTTTGGTTCTTAATTCTGGGATGCTAGAGGGCTTCCTTCATTATTGTTTTGTGTAACTGCCACCACCACTGCTGTTTTCCTTCACTCAAAGTTCCCTAAAAATAGCTATAATTTATTCAGCACTTTTGTGTGTGTGGAGGAAAGGGGTGTGATTATCTCACTGCATTTTGTCTTCTGTAGTGGACAATATGAAGGAGTCACCAGCATCCAACCCTTACTGCTAGTTCCCATGCTAAGGGGCAGTTGTTTCTACAATAGGTACATGGACATTGGCAGTGGGCTTTTCGGTCTTTACAATATCTGTGTGCATAGAATTAATTAACATTATTTTAGCATCTAGTGCAATGCAAGCTCTATTTTATAAATTATGATGCTGAAACTTGGAGTAATGTTAGCAACTTAGCTTGGCCTTAAAGAGAGTCAGTTTTCAAGGTGTTGGACTTAAAAATTACACGTGTTCCCTGTAGTTTGTAGCTAATTGGCCCTTGAGTATGTCTGGAGGAGATTTCACATGTGTATTTACCAGCTTCATTCTTCTCATAGGTGAAATTCATGAGTTATTGCAAACACTCTCTGCACTGTGTACATTCACATTGAGAGAGAGATTGCTCATTCCTCTGGGGGGGGGGGGGGTTGGAAGAATCAGATTTTAGATACCAGGGAAGATTTTCCTAAATGGGGCAGCCATCATAAGAATCTGTGCCAGTTTTAAGAAGAACAAGCAGTGATAGTAAAAATGATGAAATTTAAACTCTTGAATGTTTATAGTTCCTTGATGGTATATGTTCTTATCAGCAATACCATTGTATTTTGTAAAATGTCTTTTTTTTTTGTAATTGTGTATTTTTATTTTTTCTCTTTAATTTTGTTTCATTTTTTTTTTCATTTTTATTATTTTATTGAGAAAGAAGTAGCAATGAGACAGTTTCAAAACAAGTTTGTAAGGGGTTGTAGGGGTTGGGGAGATAGCTCAGTACAATAAGTGCTTGCCTGGCAAGCATAAGGATCTGAGTTTAATCCCAAGTTCTACAAAAAAAACAAAAAAGAAAAAAAAGAAAAACCAGGTTTGTAGGATGGTTACAATAATTAATACACTGCATATTGTTGTCTTTGTAGTATTCATAGTACAAGATACAGACATGATACCTTGTCTAAATGCCATAAAATGTTATTTAATATTCTGCACCACTGAAAGAACATTTTTCTTATAGTTATTTTAATACAGGTGAGCCCTATCTCAGAGAAAATATCTTGCGTTCATGTTACTCACTCCCTGAATCACTGGGGTGTCAATTTGCCTTAGTGAGAACAAGATTTATCTCACTTTGCTTAGTAGGATTTGTGAATCAGAATAACGTGTGTTCTTTTTTTTTTTTTTTTTTTTTTGCCTTCTTTGAGACAGGGTGTCACTATGCAGTTTAGGCTGGCCATAAGCTCACTTTGTAGCTCAGGCTGCTCTCGAACTCACAATAATCCTCCTGCCTCAGCCTCCAGAGTGCTAGGATTACAGGCATGCGCCACCATGCTTGGCACGTGTGTTCTTATATATATTTACTTGCAGTTAACATCCTCTTCTGAGTTACAGTGTATGGACATTCTATTCTTGGCTATAAAAATTGAATATTCATTAACATCAAAGTACATAATTTTGGAGCCTGATTATAGTTTTTCCTTTATCAGTTTTTTTCATGAAGAACTTTCCTTTTGGAATCCTGATCAGCTGAAGTTAGCCAGTGTTTGTACAAAATTTCTCACTCACATCTGATATATATATATATATATATATATACATATATATATATATATATATATATATATATATATATGAAAAGGTGGGAATAAGTCTCTTTAGAGGTGAAAAGGTGGGAATAAGTCTCTTTAGAGGTTGGCTCAGAATCCTTATTTAAGTACCTCTGGCATTTCAGACTAGGTTTTCATCTTTTGGGTAGAGTACTTAGAAGGTTTGTGTACACATCTGCCTGTGTATGTATGTCTGTTTCTGGCATTTAGTGACACTGAAGCAGGAGTTCTTCTTATAGTAATATATCTACTGTCAAGTCCTAAACAGAGATAACTGTGTATTCTTGTAAACTAGATATCTCTTTAATCCCTTAGTTTCGTTGCCTATGAAGCGGTCAGCCCAGAGGCTGCTGCATGGGCCTGTGGTCAGGGTAGCCTGAGGGAGTACACACACAGTGCCCTCATCCCTGTCTGGCACGTGAGAAGCACGATGCACATTTCCTCTGTGTTGCTGCCGGAGCATTAACATACCATGAATTTCTGCAGAAAATGGATGGCTCAGTAGAAAAATCCATGGTACTAACACTGCTGGCTCACCTTCTTTGTACAGCTTGAGCTAAGGTCCTATGGTCCTTTAACATCGAGAGGTGCAGGGAAGAGAGGAAGGGAAGAAGGTGAGGTGATGCATTGCCTGATTGGCTGCAGCATCCCCAGGAACACAGCCAGCTGGCTGCTCTGCGCCTAGAGGCTCCGTCAGATGGGCTGTGTGTCAGCAGCCTGCTCAGCACAGTTAGGGCGAGGGGAGATGGGAGAGGCACACACATCTGCCCATAGCTGAACTTGCCCCAGTCCCACAGGTTCTGTGGCTTGGTTCCCCGTATACCCACTCCTACCTCCCATATCCTAGGAGGTGAGAGTCCTTGTCTCTGGTGCAGCCCTACCACCAAATCTAGAGCCCTCAGGGTGAGCTGGAACCTCCTGGGCTGGTCAAAAATTAGGGGAGCACAGGAGCTGCTGCCTGCTGTGGAGACTGTGCTGATGCCCTGGCCTCACCTGGAAAAGCCTAAGAGGGCTGGTGGCATTAAGAGGACAGGTGAGAGCAGTAGCAGCAGAGATCTCCATGAGCAGAGGCCGGGGCTCAGCACACCAGGTGGCCCATGCACAGACCCCCCTACAGCTGTGCCGTCCAGTGGGCTGAGGTGCTCCATTTCCTTGATTCTAAATGAGATTACCATGAAGATTAGAGAGCACATCGAGCATGCACATGTGTCCTTCAGTGGTTGGCCCAGAGCAGACACTTGTGAGTGACAGAAAGTGCATTCCTAACCACCAGCATTTGACACGGTTGCACATTTCCTTTAGCCTGTGTGTTTGACTCTGGAAATAAAATCTGGGGATGGAACTGAGAAGGACTAAAAGCAGTGGATATTGCTGGAAAAAAGGGCACTGTTCAAATCTAGGAGATACCAGAGGAAATGACTTAGAAAGCTCATGCCAGATAACAAACTCGTGGGATATTTTTTAAAAGTCATCCAAGGAGGTCAAAGGATTTAGGAGAAATCATGAGAATCAGAGGAGGATGTTCACTGTAAGAATATGTGAACTAAATCCTAATTCAGCTCTGGCTCATGACACAGCTTTCTGGAAGATTGTCTCTTCAAAAACAGTGACATCTTAAGGAACTGATTTGTCAGAAAGCTGCTTTTTGAGTTAGCATTAAAAATGATTGTGAGCGATATTTTTAAAACAATTATGTTGGTTATATGCTAGAATAATTGAGTTTTACCAGTGACAGAGATTATTTGAATTTTAAGAACAATGTAAACGCCTTTGTGCCATTGTAGGCCTGTTTTTGGTTTAGCAAGAGAAAATATAGACCATGGCTTCCAAGTCCTGGTCTGTGGACACTGTCAGTCCGGATTATTTCCCCCTCCATCTCTAATCTTCAAACCTCAGGGAGAGGAGCACTGTCATTGTTAGACCACATGGAAGTTTTGCTAGGCAAGCACGGAGAAGGGAAAGTAAGTGGAAATGTTGGATTCTGGGGTGCTGTGATCAGAGCAGATATAGTGCTGAGGCTGCAGCCGTGGCAGGGAGTTAGACTTCTTCCCTGAGAAGCACAGATGCAATAGTAAGTGGGACTCACAAGAGATGGATAGGAGAGGCCTCATGGGAGTTTACGTCATAGCTCTCGTGTTCTTGACATGAGTACAAGTAGAAACCAGAGGTGGACAGGCTGATGGCATTCAGGTCAGCCGGAGCTGCGTGTCCCCTCCGTTAGCCCATCTTGTTAACGGTGAAGGGCAAGTAATGGCAGTGCCTCCTCGTGAGGCTCTCACCGGGAGCACTTGGGGTGGTGCACGAGACCCTCTGTAAAGGCCTGGCTCACTAACTGACAGCAGTTTAGCGGCTTGGCTGCAGATGCTTTGGCAGCTGATTTGTGTCTTTGTGTTCTACCCTTGTCAGAACTTTTGTCAACCATTTGAGATTATCTGTGTTCTGATATCTTTAGGAAGGATTAGACTTTTTTTTTTGTGCTGGCATTACAGGTGTGCACCACCACACCTGGTTCTGGGACTGGCACAGCATTCAGTACTGAGGAATTGAACCTGAGTCGTTGAACTTGCCAGATAGGTGCTTGGATTGCCGAGCTACCTCCTAAGCCCCTGTTACCTGTGTCATACGAAGGCACAATATACACTTGTGGCATGCACCGAGGAGCCTGCAATTGACAGGGTTCTCTATGGGCAGCTAACTGATTCATTACTTAATAAATAAATAATTGTTGAGCAGGTTCTCATTCAGCTGTGTGCATGACTATAGTGCTAACTTCTGCTTTCATTTAAATGTGAAAGATTCACATATTAAGGACTTGATATGTGAGAGGTGAGACTTGATATGCAGACATGTTGAGAGGTGAGACCCAGGCATGCCTGGATGTAGAGGGTGCTCACATCCTGAATGGGGGGTGGGACCCAGGGGCACAAACCTGGGCTTTGGAATTGTGGTGCTCACACTGCGCTAGCTCATTGTCTGGCTAGAGCCTGGGCCAAGCTTGTGGGGTTGGCCTTACTGGGAGTAGTTACAATTCCAGAGTCTTTTAAAGGTGTATTTTGTCTCCCCCTCTTGTTCTTTCTCTGGTTCTTTTCATTTTTTCTTCCCAACTGCCCAGAAGTGAGCAGTATGCACCCTTGTGCATGGTACTTGGCCTCACCTCAGGCGCTCACAATGGAATAACTCACCATGGCATGAAACCTCTGAGCAGTGAGCCAGAGTAAATCTTTCTTTCATCAGGTTGACTTCCCTCTGTACTTTGTCACCTGGCAGAAAGCTGATGAACTTGGCTTCCTTTCCCAGGAGTGTCCTCTTCTTGGGAGAACGATGTGCACATCAGAACATGACTGCAGCCTGATAGATGGGGCTTCTTGACCTCAGGCCACAAGAGAACCCCACCCTAGACCTCTATGAATATATGCAAACTGCTGTGTGTGGACGTGTGTTGATTTTTTGCTGTGATAAGTTTGGTCAAATTAAGGAAAAGGTCTGGACTCCAAAAGGAGCAGGAGTTACCATGGAGAAAGTGGACTCTGCCTTGTAAAAACACAGGAAGAATTGCACGACCCACGGGAGCGGTGGGACATAGAAGAGTGTAGTGAAAAGGGTGCCAGCTGGGCTTGACTGCTTAGTACCATCCACAGCTGGGTTCACAGAGGAAGGCTTGTTAGTGTCTGCAGTAGTGTAGGGTAGTTCAGAAATCGCAGGAGCAGATACTGGGAGAGTCCCACTCTTATAGTAGCCCAACCAAAACAATAGCTGTTAGTTTTGGGAGCTCAATAAGAGACAAAAGACAGGATAGGTAGCATGTCAGACCTGAGAACTCCTGGCACAGTATGAGACACCAGGGATTGAACCCTGGTCCTTGTACTTGCTAGGCAGGCGCATAGACCACTGAGCTATCTCCCTAGCCCAGAAGTGATATTAAGAAAAACAAAAATTCAGAAATCCACAAAGACATCAAAAGATTTGTTAAAAAACATGTTTTCTCAAAATACACTGCCTGGAAAGTGAAATGTAGTGATACTGCTTACTTGAATCAAAGTTAGTTAAATAGAAAAATATGTTTATGATATCGCTAGTCATTGAACTTAGTGCATGAATTTATATGTGATTTTTGTACTTTAGGGAATATCAAGTTTATTCCAAATAATTTCTGTATAATGTGTCTTAGAAGGATTCTATTGCATGAATCTTCTAATCAGTTTCACAGAATGAACAGTGGGAAAACAAGAAATATCTATTAATTATTTTGGTTTCATTACATTAATTTTGAAGTGCTGGGCATTGAACACATGGCTTGGGTACATGAGGTAAGTGCTTTACACTGAGCCAAATTCCTCAGTGTGGTTTTTGTTTGTTTATATATTTATTTTTGGCCATCTCAGCCTGCCCTGAGGGCGGGGTTGGCACAGCATGTGTTGCCAGGGATCAAACTTTTGTCCCCTGCACTTGCCTAAGTTTGCCTAAGCAGGTGCTTTAGATTGCTGAGCTATCTTGTTGGTCCCCCAGTGTGACTTAAAATGATCTAATTATAGTTAATGACACATTCATATGTTATGCTATGATTTTTGGCTTAGAAGCTGTGTTTAATTCTGTCTATAACTAAAATATAAGAAAAAATATAGAACTTTGCTCACTGTTTACAAAGAGAAGCAAGAAATAAGTCACAATTCTGGGATTTTGATGCTGCTGTCCCTTAGTTTTAAGAATATAAAACATGAGGAGTAAATGTCTCTCAGTAACTGTCATGTACCCTGTCTCACTTCCAGTTTGTTGAGTAGCTAGACTTTGGAATTATACCAGTCAAGGTCACCTCTCTGTCTCAGAGCAAGTTCCTTGGCTGAGCTTCTCTTTAAGTGTGAGTAACAGTAAGACTTGGCTTCTAAGATCGTAGCAAGTATTGAGTAAGGTCATGGGGTTTATCTCTTTGCATAGTGCCTGTATCTAACACATATTCAGCAAATATTTGCTAGTGTTAATATTTACTTTAATATCAATTATACTTGATAATGTTGTTAGTGTTATTTTGGCTGAGGGAATGTTTATATATTTATTATCTGAAAAGGAAAATAATTGCTTCTCTTTGATATTCTACTTCTTCATCTAATTGAGAAGTGAGATCAGAAGATGTTATATTTAAAATTTTCACCACTGAATAACTGGAACATTGAATATTTCCTGCAAGGACTTTTATCCTAATATTCACAACAGGGGTGGGGTGGGACTCAACCCTCATTGACCAATGCTAACAGAAATAAAACACAGTTGCTCTTATCTTTCCATAGATAGTGTCTCTTCTTGGTATTGAACGAGGTAATGATCTTGCAGTATTATTTTATAAGGAGGTAATAAAATGAATCACACTATCTCAAGTATAAACACTGGGGGCCTTACCACATGCTGCTTAGCACAGGCTGTAGCTGGGCAGCTGCTCACTTCCTCCTCTCCTCTGGGTAGATTATTTTAGATGAAAGAGCACACTGGCCAGTAAGTGAAGATTTGACAACATAGGAGCACACATAGACTTGCAGCCCAGTATTCAAGATTGATACCAGCAATGCAATCATTAGACATTCAACTCAAAACATTATGAAGCACTCAGGTACAGGTAGTGATGGACAAGTCACTTGGTTTGTTTTCCATCATTAGGTGGTGAGGTCTTCACAAATGAATGCATACATCTGCTGATTCTTTAGGCCCCCTGAACTACCATGTGACCTCACTTTATTAATCATAAAAATTCAGGAAGCTGTCAGGATACCCTGTTCCCATCATTCTAATGACTGTAGGTTTAGTCTGTTTTTTTCCAAGGTATGGTGATTAAAGTGGAGGATATCACTTGTCACAAAACATAAGTAAACTTTATGCTGAAGATAAAATTGATAGAGATTCCAGACCATAAAATAAAATCAATTATTATGGCCAGATATGGTGGTGTATCCCTGTAATCTCAGCATGTGGGAAGCTGAGGTAGGAGGATCATTGTGAGTTCAAGAACAGCCTGGGCTACAAATTGAGCTAAAAAACTTAGTTAGCCTGTACTGCATAGGGAGACCCTGTCTCAAAAACAAGCACACACACACACACACACACACACACACACACACACACACACACACACACACATTATTTTTTCCTATAACCATGTTCTTAAGAATTAGAGCCAGTCAAATCTGCTATGAAAAGTCAAACCTGAGATGGAGTGTAACTCAGTTATGGAGCACTTCCTTAGCATCCTTGTGGCATAGGTTCAATCCCTAGCATGCAAACCTCTCCCCCCATGTCGAATCAATCTTGACACAGGGCAGTTATTTATTTATTTATTTATTTATTTATTTATTTATTTATTTATTTATTTTCAGTACTGGGGATTGAACTCAGGACCTTGAGCTTGCCAGGCAAGCACTTATTCTACTGAGCTATCTCCTCAGCCATAAACATTTATTTATTTTTTTTAATGGAACTGGGGATTGGAAGGGCAGTGTTCTTGGGCAAATTATTGTAACTAAATCTTGAAAAATAATCATGCTCATAGATAGGGTCCATTTTTTTGTTTCATTTGTGTATTTGGTACAGGTTTTCACTATGCAGATTGGACATGTAGTGATCCTCCTGTTTTCAGCCTCCCCAGCAGTGGGATTACAAGTGTGCACCACCATGCCCAGACTCTGTTGCTGGCTGTGTGTGCCCTGGGAGCAGGGCCAGTGAGGCATGTGGGACCGGGGATCGAGCCCTGGTCCTTGTGCTGGCCAAAGCAGGGACTTAGTCTACTGAGCTGTCTTGCTGGCTCCTGGTAGGGTCTACTTTGAGCATGAAATAATATATGATGTTAAAATTGGCTTACTGTGCAATAAGTGCTTCCTTCCTACTTTTGCACAGGTTTCCCACGAGTTACTATGCTTATTTAAGATCTCTATCTGAAATATAGTGTTTATTTTAGCTTTATCTAGTGGCTCTATTGTTTATCCCATTTATATTGCAATGTGTAGATTAATCTCTGTGTACCTTGAAATTAACATGCATTTTTTAATATTAGCACTTTTTTTTTTTAAAAAAAAAGGAAGGGCATTGGGAATAATTTATTTCTCTTCACTATGCAAAGAAAGATGGTAAAGTTAATCTTTAAGTCTGTTTTATCAATACAAAATAACTAATATATTTTAAAAAGTTAACAAGTGACAGTAATATGAGGTAATTTCTGACTTGCTTTTCCTTGTCTCCTTTCTTCTGGATTTCTCCTTATGTTTTATTTAAATAAAGCCAAGTGTAGCTCATAGTTGGCATCTACTCAGCATTTCTTTGTTGAATTAAGAGAATGGGAAATACATATTTTACTTGTGGTCAAAGATAGCAGCTCCTTAATGGAGACTGAATAGACCTTAATTAAATTATCCAGGTTAGATAACATTCTGCCCCTATTGCTTCTACACAAGGGCAGAACTACTTGTATTCATTCCTCGGGATAAAAAGGAGGCTAAATACACTGTAAGGAAGCTGAGCAATTTATGGCATCTCTTATCTGTAATGTTGTGCTATAAGGGGACCCTAGAAATGAAAGAGCTCAGTCCCCTTAATTGAGAGATGAGGAAAGAGTTCCGAGAGCTTTGTCCTATGTAGGCTGAGCTACAGGACAAACTTCATTTTCCCTTTCTTTCAGTTGAGTTAGTTGTTAAAGGGACCTGCTCAGCAGTACCTGTATATATCAACACTTTTCTCTAGTCAAGGTCATGTAGAGATCTAGAAAAGATAAGACATTAAGGTGGTGCTGAGATTGAGAATGTTGGCTTTTAAGTCAGGGAAGCCTGGCTTGAAATCTCTGCTTCACCTTTTACTAGCTGTGTTTCCTTGTCAGGTTGTGTGATCTTGGTCAAGTTGTCATCTTCAAAATGGAAGTAGCAAACCTTTGTAGATTTGGTATTAATCATCAATGTAATAATATATATAAATTATTATCACTAGCCAAGTAATACTGAGCAAACTAGCTATCCATTGACTATTGTTATAATGTAAATTAGAAATGGGAGGTTGAAGGGAAGAGATATGAGCAAAGATAGTACTATATTTTGTTAGTGGCAGACTATAAATTTGGCTTCAAGCTTCTTTACAGTGAAGATGGCAAAGCAACACAATAATTATGCAGTTCATAGAGAGCTTAGATATATACCTTATACATGCATATGTGGCCAAACTAGAGTCACCATTCTTCATCCTAATCTTTGAATTTCCAAGCTCTCTCTGTCTCTCTCTTTGATACCAGGGATTGAATTTGGGTCTTGTACTTGCCAGGCAGATTCTTATACCACTGAGCTATGTCACTGGCCCCAAGCAAATTCTCTACACAGCCATGTATACATTTTAATGATTTTTTTTTTTTGGTATTTTAGGGAAGGGTCTTCAGGGTGTTCAGGGTCTCACTATTAGATCAGACTCATAGTGACCCACTTGTTTACAGCCTCCCAAGAGCTGGGATTACAGGCGCGTGCCACCATGCCCAGTCTTAATCACGTGGGCCGTGGGGCTGGGGCCAGCACGGGAGGCTCAGGGATTGAACCACTGGTCCCTGCACCTGCTTGCAGGTGCTTTAAACCACTGAGCTACTTGGCTGGCCCTTTGTTTTAAATGATTTTTTTCCCCATGTATACATTTTAGAGACTTGAGGCAGTGTAATAAAAACTGTCTTGAGTTTGCTTAAGGTTCTTAGTGCTTCCATGTGAACCTCCCCGTTAATGATAGTGCCTGTAAGAAATAGCCTCATAGAGATGCCATCCTATTAGTCCATTTTCAGGAAACCTGAGGCCTGGGATGAGGTGAGGGATGCACTTGGAATTCTGTGGCTTTTTCTCTCACCCATGTCAGAAACTCCCTAATTATGGGCGCAAGCCTTTTTCATGCTTACATTCTCGTTCATTGCAGCTCATACATGGATACCTAGTTAATATGTCTAATTTGCAGTAGTACATGAACATATGCAGAAGAATTACCAGTATGAGAAACTTTCCATTTTGAGCCTAGTCATAACAGAGAGATTATTTCTGTGTTAGGCAATATAGATTTTTCATCCAGCTCAGGTGACAGTCTTTAAGGATTAAATCTTAGTATTTACAGTGAAAAATACAATCTATAGGAACTCTTCTTCCCTGGGTACTGATGTGCAACAACTTGTGTTATTAAATGTCAGAATGAAATAGAACTGGTTTCCTTTCAAAAAAGGAGAAAAGCATAATTCTAGCACCTCAAATATCTTTTGGGACAGGTATATTAATCAAAGTCATAGCCAAAACCTCGTATCTCAAACAGGTAAAACACTCTTCACTCAGGGTGTCAGTTACAGAGAAAATGTGGCAATCTCCTATCAGAGTAACACTTCTAAATCTACCTATTTAGATATGGGAACTACCCTAGTTTTTCTTGAAGAAACAGTGGAAGTTGCTTATTTCAGTAACATTTTCTCTTTCCATCTACTTATTACAGCAAACAAGCACATTCTTTTAGCTGAGTTGGCATTCCCAAATCAAGCTTCCTTCGATCTATCCTCATTTATCTAAGTTCATAAAATTTGGTGTGAGAAATTTTGGCATTTCTTCAGTGTAATGTTCCTCTTTCTCTTTTGTTTACAGCTAAATATGTTACAGCTAAATTCATTATAATTTATAAACTAGGAATTCTTTAGACAGTAAGCAGGAAAATCAATTGAAATGTTATTGGGAGTAAGTGGAGGCTCACGCGGAGCTGGGTGACTTGTTTTTAGCTTCAGTGTCTGAGCATGGATTCGCATTGTGTGATGGGGTCTTGCTTGGCCAAATTAACATCTGTGTATAATTCTTTTCTTCTCCAGCCCCACAGGTTTCACCATGTCCGAAGGTAACATGTCACTGAAAAGCGAGCCACGAGTGAATACCTCTGCACTGCAGAAAATCGCTGCCGACATGAGCAACTTGATAGAAAACCTGGACACCCGGGAGCTGCATTTTGAAGGAGAGGAGGTGGACTATGATGTGTCACCCAGTGACCCCAAGGATCAGGAAGGTGAAAACGGGTGATACAGGGGGTGGGGGGGTGGGCGCTGGGCATGGTTGGTTGGCAGAGCACAATCTGGAAACTCAGCAGATTACTTGTCCTCTTCACTGACACCATAACACTGGGCTGAGATGAGCTCTCAGTAGGCTCACTCCTCTGAACAATTGCGTCTCTTCAAAGGACACTGGGTCCTAAGTTCAATCCCAGGTACCACACACACACAAAGAAAAAAGATGTCCATAGAAGGCAAGGCATGCGACTGTCACCTATGGGAATAACCTTATTTATTTATTTATTTTTTTAGTGTATATCCCTTTCTCTGCCATTTATAACACTCAAGGATTTAAGGAACCCAACATACAGACGTATCTCTCCGGCTGTCCCATAAAAGCGCAAGTTCTGGAAGTGGAGCGTTTCACACCTACGTCAAGGGTCAGAGCACTTACGGACTCACCTTTCTTTTGGTCAATATATATAAACTAATACTTTGACTTTTCTTTCCCTTCCTCCTAGTTAGATTTAGGGTTTTGGACTTTGGTTTTTATGTGTCACTTCCAAGTCCTTGTCATCCCTCGGGGTTTGTTCCTGTCTCATTTAATCTCTGTTCTCATATTCCTTTCTTCCTTCCTTGATAAGGCTTTCTGAGTGACATTTACAGCAACTTATTAATTCAGTAGGTCGTAAGATTCTAACTAGAATGCTGAGTCAAGGTCAGGGCTTTTTTTTTTTTTTTTTTTTTTTTTTTTTTTT
>PVKA01039951.1:0-19109 GCA_004027165.1 Ctenomys sociabilis
CCTGCCCTATGGTTGGGAAAGTGCCGCTTGTAGTGCTGGAGATAAAGCTGCATTCCCTGTGCTTTGCCTAAGCTTGCCTAGGCAGGCGCTTCAGACCGCTAAGCTATTTCACCAGCCCCAGAAACATTCTTGAAGAAAGAAAATACTGTAGTTATTTTACATCTTTCAGCTTTAATAGAACAAACCTCAAATATGGATCTTTTAAGGGAAAATTAATACATGCAACTGACATGAGTTGCTGTCTTCAAGTATTCCCAGTTACTATAATTCAATTATTTTATATATTTTAGTTTACCAATGAATATAACCACACATCAATTTCTTCATTGGATAGCATAAAGAGTAATGCTACATTTCATGCATGATACAGAAAGACCAAAGGGTATCCCTTACTCCTCTAAAAAAACCTAAATTCCAAAATATGCCCTTTTAGTGTTTGCAACTATACTAACCATAATAAAACCTAAATCCAGTTGCTGAGAATGTTTAACAGACAGTGAAAAAATTTTCATTAAGGCAAGTGAGACTGGCTTGAGAAGGTGAGGAAGAGAAGACGGCTTGGAAGGATGGTATGCATTATGGCTTGGGCCTAGAAGGCTCCCCCAAGCTTCATGCGGTGATAGCTGGGGCTTCATCACCGCACCCAGTTTTGGGGCCGGTACAGTGCCCCTGGGTTCTGGGGCATGAGGTGCTGGGGATAGAGCTCCAGTCCTTGCACCTGCCGGGCAGGTGTTTAGACAACTCTCCCTCCAACCCCAACAACTATGATTTTAAAGACCAAAAAAAAAAAAAAAAAAAGGAAATCATTTACTCTATTTAACTCCTTATTTTATTATTAGGGGATCTTAGATCTAGATAAGTCAATTCTCTAATTTCTAACTTATACAGACATGATAATCACTAAAAGACTTAGAAATATTATATTTGCTATCATTAAAAATAAGACATAAGTACACAGAAGAATCCTTGCAAAACATAAAGAAGAAATTACAAAAAGAAACCTTCTATTCAGAACAGCTAGTTACCAGTTCCAATGTTAGTAAGAAATGATAAAAATAAAGTCTTTAAAAATGGGTGACAGAAAAGGCATTTAATGATGAAAATATAAACACAGGTAATACACAAAATACTTACCATGTGTATATAGTATCTTGAGGAAAGCACATTGAAATGATAACTATAAACTTCTCACATGTTCTCCCAAATTTATCTCTGCTCTATTTTATAGGAAGAAAGCGTGATACAGGGAGAAAAAATGATCTCGGGTAGGTGACCTCCAAATGATATAGGGGACCTCTAAATGACAAAGGAAAAATGATCTCTTGACCTGACCTGTATGAGTTCGTGTTTTTTAAAACCAAAGAACGAATTTTAAGAACAAATGGAGGTTATAAGCAGAATATATTTACTGAGTGGAAAGAAAGCTCCTGTCCAACAGAGGGACAGGAGGAGGGCCTGAGCAGGTAGTTTTCCGGGAGATTGTCCCTTCTAGGGACTTTTATAGCGTAAAACCATGTGGGGTTAAGGTGGAGAGAATGGGAACTCCTTAGGTGGATGTGAGGTGGGACAAAACTATGGTCAACCAATGGGATTATAAGCACCATTGCTCAGATAAAATTGATTAGGCCCAGGACTAAATGGGGTAGCGAGTCACATAGTAAGTGGGCATGTAAAACTGGACCTTATCTGATGACCATTAGACAATAATTCCTGAGTAATGACCAATCCTAGATGCCAGTCATTAGGGAGGTTAGTATTTGTTTGGCCTTTAGGTCTGGTTCACAGCAGGAGCATCCGTCCCTCCCACAGCTGTAAGGCATCTGGCTGTTATTTCCTTTGAAGGCCTGACCCTGTCTGACTCTATAATATTTTTATTGAAATGATAACTATAAACTTCTCACATGCTCTCCCAAATTTATCACTGATCTATTTTATGGGAAGAAAGAGTACATTTGCTTCACTCAAATGCTCAACACCTTTGTATACGAAACATGTAGAAGAAAATCAACCGCTGCAATTTTGGCTTTAAGTGATGAGTTTTCTGTGCAGGCTTAGCTGAGGGAAGTTTGCTTTGCAGATTTTGATGATACCAAACTCCATATAACTTTCTATGACTATTTCTGATATCATTTCAATACATTATGATATTTTATGTGAAAATAAATAAAACATTTAAAATTTTAAAAACTCATATATGTAGGTATGTCCCTAGTATGCTATCCGCCCATTGCTATAGTCAGAGTTGGCACACATTTTTTTTTTATATAAATCACCTATGTTAGTGATTTTCAAAGTGTCTCTCTGGTAAAATGTAACATGGCTTTCATACAGAACGGGGATAAATTTATTTTTTATTTTATTATTTAGGTACTGATTTCAATACATATTTAAAAACAATTACACATGGCTTATCTGTTACAAGTGAATTGGTTTAAAAGATATTAAGTAAATAATAATGCAAATGGATGTGAATATAGAAAAACCTACAAGACTAAAGTTTAGAAAATAGTGCTTTACATAATACAAGTTATCTGTTGTTGACTTGACAGAAACACTACTCCTAAAAGAGTTGAACATTCCAAATAAACTATGTTTTATTGTTTTACTGACTGCCTTTTATAAAGTAAGCTCAATACAAAAATAAGTTCTTTCAGTAGAAATTTAAAATATTTTAATGAATAATTCTATTAAAATCAGCAACTTTGTGAGTAAAACTAACCTAACTGCCCACTACTGATGAAAACTTATCAATAACATTCTGTATGTACCATGTATATTAAATTCTAAAAGCTGCCACAATACTAACACTGCTTAACATGCTTTGCATTAGTCTCATCTCTGTAGTTCTTTTCCTTTCACAGAGGAAAAATGTACAATAGAAGAACTAAACTCAGAAAATAAAATCTCAATGTACTTACTGTTGCTGGGGAGGCTCGAGTGGTGTGTGTCACTGAGTGACCAGAATTTTCCATTGAATTGCCAATCAGATAGGTTCCTCCAGAACTGCTGATAAGCTGTCCTCCGGTGACGCCCATCTGAATGCCACCAGTGCCCACCATACTGTGGGAGGAGACCACGGTAGTCACCTGTGCGGAACTCCCTTGAGTATCAAAATAATTCCCTCCAGTGTTTTGGCTGTACATCTGTGTTTCTGTGTAAGGATAAGTTGTTGTTCGGCTTTAGAAAAAAAAAAAAAAAAAAAAAAAAGGAGAGAAATTCACTATCTTTATTCAGATTATCTGACAAATTTTCTTCAATATTAATACATTTAAAATATATCATTTAGGTTAGCCTTGGGAATATGGAAAATGTTGCATTTTGGTCTCAAACTGCATTCTCTGAAACAGGCAAATTTACTTTCAAGTTAAAGGAAAGTTATTTTAATTGTACATCCACTCATCTCTGTGCTTCAGGGCTGCTGCCTCTACTGACAAGTACCTCTCCCACAGAAACAACCTCAGGTCACTTCCCTCAAAGAATCTTGCTGAGCAACTGCTTCTGCTTTCTACAACCTGCAAGTCCAAACGTTACAAAAACTAGGATCTGGGGAGATGGCTCAGTGGAATAAGCACTTCCCTGGCAAGCGTAAGGGCCTGAGTTCAATCCCCAGTTCCCCAACAACAACAACAAAAAAAAGCTGGGATCCATGTGGGCCTAAAAAGCAGCTGCTTCATTTTCCAGTGACTCACAGTAAGCCTCTGAGGAACTTTTACTCCAGAAGGATGTTGGACTAGAACAGTTTATCCATCTGTGGCCCCAAATCACTCTCGAGTTCCTCCCCTATTTTCACACTCAAGCTTCTCCTTTACGATATGGCTACGTGCCCATTCTCCCTTTCTGCTTCCCACCAATGAGGTCCACCTTCTGGCTCTAGCCTTTCACTGAAACTGCTTTTAATAAGGTTACTTGTGACCAAATCTAAATACCAAGCTAAAAGGCTACTGTCAGCCCTCATCTTTTTTAACCTCTCTGCAGTATGACATTGTTGACCATTCCATGCTGCCCTTTCCCTCCTTCTTCTGTTCTGATTAAGCATATGATTTTGCTTTTTATTTTCAATTGACTATAATTTACATTAAGATAGTTTGAAAATTTTTTTGTTAAAAACACAAGAAGCATGTAAAAGTACAAAAACATAGGTTTTTAAACACACTTGTACCTTAAAAATTCAAATACCAAATTAAAAGGGCCAGCCAGATAGCTCAGTGGATCAAAATGCCTGCTTAGGCAGACACAGGGGTCAAGGTTCGACCCCCAGCCTGCCATGCTGGCCCCACCCCTAGGGCACACTGAGACAGCAATTGGAACTGGGCATGGTCGTGTGCACCATAATCCCAGCATTTAGGAAGCTGAAAACAGGACATCACTGCAAGTCCGATCTGTGTAGTAAGACCCTGTAGATCCTGCAGACCCTGTACTAAATACAAAAAAAAAAAAACCAACTAAATGCCAAATTAAAATCCTAGTTCATGCCATTTTCATTAACTCCACATTCTAGAAGTAGCAGACCCCTGACAGTGTAGTATGTGTTTTCAGCCATTTGGGTCCCTTAGCTTCTGTGGCATTTCATTTCCACATTTTACATTTTTACCATTCTCAGGAATCTTTCTCTGGTCTCCGTTTTCTTGGAACTTTCTATATTGTATTTTCTGAGCATTTCTCTTTTCCCTTCACTTTAACTCAGATTACAGACCTTTACCAAAATACTAAGTAATCATAAAGGATAACATCTCTGCAAACTTTACTTTCAAGTTACACTTCCAGAATTTTTTTTTTTTTTTTGTCTTTTTGAGACAGGGTCTCACTATGCAGTTCAGGCTGGCCTTAAGCTCACTTTGTAGCTCAGGCTGGTCTCGAACTCACAACAATCCTCCTGCCTCCGCCTCCCGAGTGCTGGGATTACAGGCATGCGCCACCATGCCCGGCCACTTCCAGAATTTTAAAACTGGGTTTCTGACTAACTCTGTTTGGAAAATCCATGATATTAAGGCGGCTCTCTATCAAATCCACCACGAGATGTTATTCCTTGCCTTACTGTTCTTCTACACTCCCCACTCAGCAGAACAGTACCGCCATCTTCAGTGTTGGAAATCAATGCTGCTTCCACACTCATTCAGAATGACATGAGTCACCAAATGCTATCAATGTTATCTTTTAAATAAAATTTAAAATTCTCCAATTTTGTTTCTTTCTCATACTTGCTGCCTTAATTCGTAATGGTCCTTATCATGACTGCCTTCTAATTGGTTTCCTCCTCCAGTCAGGCTCTCTTTCAACCTACCTCCAGCACGGCTGCCAGAGGAATTTTCTAAAATACCAATGTGAAAAGAAAACATTGCTTAAAAAACCCTCCAATGATTCTCTCTTGCCTTCAAGATTTTCCCTTCCCTTCAGAAAAGTCCACCTTTACTAGCTCCATGGGAGCATTAGAGCTGGTGCTTGTACAGCCTCAGTGGTTGCTAGCCATGTTCTCAAGTGTTTCCTTCCTTAGTACCACTAACTATTTTGCTCATCTACTCACAGTGGAGTTTTCCTCTTAACCACTGCCTTGCTACACATGACTTCCTCTGCACTGAAGACCGCATTGTACTTCCAACTTCCTTCTTTTGTGATAATTATCCTTAAACCCTCAGTTTAAATTCCTTATCTCAGAATTATTTTCTGAACCCTTTCCCTTCTATAGCCTCTCCTTATGGGATTATTATATTTTGTTCCCCGTACTTTCCTAACACACTTCGCATCACTGAAATTTCTACATTTTTAAGTGAAATCGCGTTTTACTCGCATCTATAATCTCAACATATTTTCTGACATATACTAAGCACACTAAATTAAAATATGATTCTATTTAAAGTATATCGGACATACTAGCCAATGCTATAAAATCCTTTGTTAACCCATGGGAAACTGTTCTAAACTTTCCAACTTGTTTATGTATAATTTAACTCATTACAACACTTGTAATCTATAATATAAACTTAACTCATTACAACACTTATAACCTGTAATTAAACTTTAGCAAGAAATTTGTGATCACAAAGTATTCCAAAGTCGGTAAAATGACTCCTTTCGAGGTATAAATTTCAGTTTGTGATGCTAAAATTTAGAAACGACTCCATAGAGAGCATTCTTTTAACAGATGGAAAATACTATTTTAAATATATAAAAACTTCTCGTCCATCATTACTGCATTTCTCATGTGTAAATCTCATTTAATAAAATGAAAGTCATACTGATTACAAATTTAGATTTTAAAAATTAGATCTTTATAATTTATGTAAAATGACTATGACCATAGCCCCACTTACTTGTGGCTAAAATAACACAATATGGTATTAATATTTAAGAATAGTAAAATGAATCCTACATGCAGAACAATAATTACTTTGAAAAATGCAGGACATGATGCTGGCTTGCACTATAAAGCCAAAGCACATAAATATATCCTCTAGTAATAAGTAAATTTGACAAAAATATGATGATAGCTCATCTTTACTGATCATTTACTAAGTAACTCATTTAAACTTCCTGACGATTCTTTGAGGTAGCTATTACTGTAATTCCTATTTCATGTACAAGCTAAATAACTGAAGCTTGGATAGGTTAAGAAGCCTTGTGAAAAGTACATAGCTGAGGAATTATGATCTTAGAATCTGAATTTAGAATCATGCTCTCAACTGTTATGTGACCTAAGAGTTTAACATAATATGTGTCAGTGATCTACATGAATAACTACTGAAGTCTATCCTAGCAGATAACTGAGGGGCTGAATCAACTCTCTATTGCTACTTGGAATTTCCTTGCACCTCAGCTCAGTGTTTACTCTCATGTTACTTTCTCCATTAACCAGAAAGGATCTGCTGAGGATGTACTTTCAAAGGTAAAGAAGGACAGATGGAAAAGGCAGGCCATTTAGAGAATACTGCATTTACTATGACCAAACTTGACCATACATGTTGTTACTGTATCATAAAGAAACATACTAGGGCTTTAAAACACCTCATGTTTCAAGTAGACTCTACCTATATTAATTCTTAATAGGAATAAGTCAGAGAAGAAGTGTTAATGAAACTGGAGGGATTGGAGCCTCCAACTCTGATGGGTAGCATATAAAATGGTATACAGCATATAAGTTGTGTGAGTTACCCTCGGATCCAGCAATTCCACTTGCCCAAGGAGACACACAGCTACCCAAGGACAGTACAAGAGCATTTATAGAAGTGTTGCTCACAATGGCCAAATTAGGGAATATACTAAGTGTCCATAAATAGATGAAGGAACACATGCCAGGCAGAACAGCCACTCAATGGACAATGGAGTTGCCCGGCACTGGGGAGTGAAGTTCTCATGTGTGCTACTTTGTGCATGAACCTGAGAGTCATCACACTAACTAAAAGATGCCTGTCATACACGGCCACATAAGCTATGGTTCCATTTATATGAACAGATGGGAAATAGGAAATAGCCTATAGCTGCCTGGGGTTAAGATAGGCAAGTTGATAGTGGAAGATAATGGGTATGAACTTTCCTTTGGGGATGGTGAAATGCATCAGGGATATAAAAATCAATACAACCCCCAAGTGAGTATGAAAATCTGCTAGCAAAAAGCAAGCCACTTTAACTTTCCATACTTCCTTTCAGTTGGGCATGACTCCTGAGCTAGAAAATGACCAAAGGACAAAAGAAAGAAAGAAATCACTAAAGAATATGCTTAATCTATAAATTATCAATTACACCATTGCTCAATTATGACCCATAGGACTGTGTAAAAGGCATGACTACACTGCACAAACATACACTGAAGTAAGAATGAGCAAATCCTAAGGGGTAAAAATAAAAAGGACACAATTATTTTATTTTAGTATTATTATTATGGGTTTTTATTGTTTTTTGTTTTTTGTTTTTCCAGAACTAAGGATTGAACTCAGGCCCTTGCACTTGCCAAGGAAGCGCTTATTCTACTGAGTCATCTCCCTAGGCCCAGGACAAAATTATTTTAGAAAGAGGTGTCATAGAAACTGCCTGAATTTGGTTCTGACAAAAGTACACTTGTATTGGCAAATGGAGGAGACTTTCAAGCACTGGGTTAATAACAGAGGCAGAGAAAGCATATGATATCCTTAGCCACTATACTTTCAAATCAGTATAGTCAGTGATAATCCATTTGTTGGAATCCCTGGAACAAAAGCCATGCACAAGTAACTTCTAAAATTTTTTTCTATGTCTACATGCCTGAAGCTCCTTAATAAAATAAGACATAGTATAAAAGGGAAAGAGACCAAAGATGGAGGGATGGAGGGTGGAATGGGGAAGAAAGGGGGATAAATAAAGAATTGAGGTGTTTTATGTACAGATACTAATTCCCTAAGAAGACTGTAATCATATGTTCTGCAAATATGTAATAAGAAAACATTAAAACTTTTAAAATTAAAAAAATACTGAGGAATCTTTAAATAGCAGAGACAACAGACCACCACCACCAAAAAAAAAAAAGTCTTTCTTAGGTACAGGAAGTATGACTCTTAACTCTGATACTTCAAATCAGTTTGGTTTTCATACTGTATACACTAAATACATCCTTCATATGAGTTGTTGCTTGCACACTCTTTTCCCCAGATATTTCTAAAACATATGTTTCAGAAAAATTACTCAATTTTTGGCACATAAGATTGCAAACAGCTATTTCAGGGATGTGCATTCCTGAAATAGCTAAATTCCCAAGCAATACTGTACAAACTTAAGAGATGCTGCTGTGTTCATTTTGCTTTTTCTGTATTGATTGCCACAGACTACATCCTGAAAACCATGTGTCATATTACTTCTGAACTAGGAGGAATCTTCCCACTGCTCTCTACAAGTATCCAGCAATGAACGTGAACACTCAGATATAGGTATACTTGCTGACAAAAGCTTCCTCCAGCCTGACACTAGCGTAAGATTTTTGTAAATGTTAGGACTCTGATCTATTTAATTCAGTCTGTTGTGCTATTCACATCCTCCATCATGCCATAGCATATAGCTTGACTAAATACGACCTTGAACATTATCTGCTAACTTATTCACTGGAATTATTATGCCAATTTACCTTAACTATAAACAGTTTTTCTGTTTTCTTTAGCCTCTGGTGTCTTATCCAGAAATTAAAAAAAAACAAAACAAAACAAAAAAAAACTCCAAATACATAGTATTCCTTAATCATATGTCTTACATTTTACAAAAGTTTTGAACATCGTAGCCGGGCGTGGTGGCGCATGCCTGTAATCCTAGCACTTGGGAAGCTGAGGCAGGAGGACTGTTGTGAGTTCGAGACCAGCCTGAGCTACAAAGTGAGCTTAAGGCCAGCCTGAACTGCATAGTGAGACCCTGTCTCAAAAAGACAAAAAAAAAAAAAAAAAAAAAAAAAAAAAAAAAAAAAAAGTTTTGAACATCCATCTACCAATAAACTTGTAACTATAAAATCAAGCAATAGTATGAAAGTGATAAATTTTAAAAAAGCTTGTAAATTTCACACAATAAATTGTGTTTTGTGACAGAATATTGTAATAGTGATTATTATTATTATTATTATTGTTATTGCATAATTTTAATAAATATTTTCTCACATTGTTGGGACAAAATACCTGAAATTAAGGAAGGACAGGTTTATTTAACACACCGTTAGTGGAGCTTTCGGTCCATATTTGGCTGATTCCATAGCAGAGTGGCACATGGAAGGAGGCAGCCATTGATGGCGGTAAAGACAACAAGGAACAAAGGGAGGAGAGAGGCCGTGGCAGCTAGCAAGCCTTTCTTCCTCCCTTACATTGTATCCAGATAACCCACCCAGGGCAGGTGTGGCATTCACACCCATAACCCCAGCATTGGATCACAAATTAATCATAAACTCCAGAAGCCACACCCATGGCAGCATGAGGCTTTAGGGGGACAACTAGACACAACCATAACAGCCTCTATTCTGGCACCAAGAATAAAAGAAACAAAACAAACAGAACTATTTTCTCTACTTTTTTTTTTGGTCATTAGTTTATCAGGGGTTATATATTTTAAGAGGTAATTATGCAAATATAAGAACAGAAATAAGATAGAAGTCTTTATGTGACATAAAAGTAAAATTGAACACTAAAGCTAAATAAATGAGAATGAAAGACGAGATTTGTATTTAAGGAGCATTATCCCTGAAGGATAAATATTTATGTTGAGACTGAATGAAATGGATTCATCCTTACAGAAAATCAGAACATATCATGAAGGGTGTGTAGAAATAATACAGGAAAAAGAAGTAAGACAGAAAATGTCCTGGTATTTAAAAAAAGAATTAGAAGTCTAGAGTATTCTGAATGTAACAAATGAGAAAGCTATAGAATTAAATGAGGTTAAAAGATAAGTAGGTAAATAGTAAACATGCAGGCAGTATAAATAAATGCATTAAACAGAAGAGGATCATGAAGTCAATTTTAATAGATTGCAACAGCATTTTAAAAAGACCAGCATAGAGTACGATAGATCAGAGCACATTACACTCAGTGAAAATGAGAAATATTTTTAGGAATTTTTTATTCTATCATAAAGAATAATAAAATGTATATCTACAACTGAGTTATATGACCTTACAGTACAGGTTCTCCTATGTCCTTAGTCCTCACTGACCTTCAAAGGCCAGGGCCAAAATGTTAGCTGTCCTTGCACCCCTTCTTTTTCTCTAATTTTTGGTCTGCAAACTAAAGTTGTTAACCCTCCAGAAGAGAAGCTTATTATTATTACCTTACAATGTAGACAGTTGTGCTTAAACTCACTCTGTCTGAATATCAAACAACTTAGACATAAACATGGAATAGGCATTTTCTATCAAGTATTGATATGTTAAACTTTTAGTCCCTACAGAATATGAAGAATTAAAAAATTAAAAAATATTTAAAAATAGGAATAAACAGTTACATATTTTTAACAGATATATAAAAATCTAATCATATAGAGCATTGTAGCAGGATACTCCTATGACACTTTTTTTTTGTATCTTGTTTTCATTTATTACCCTTTAAAAAAATTTTATTTGAGACATAGTATGTAAGTTGTATCCCAAATTTTCTGATCAAGGAGATTATGGGGTCACAGAGGAAAGTGACTGATGATGTAGGGTGTGCCTAAGGAGAGTCACATGGAGAGAAAACATTCTCTCAGGCTTTCACAGAGAGCAAATTGGTCAAACAATGGCTGTGACTCATCCACATGGCTGACACTGATGAAGGATCTACAAAATGTGGTACAGGGTTCCAGTATGAATCCTGAGGGGATCTGACTGATCTTGTCAGATACAGAAGTTACATCTCTCTTTATATAGATCTTGTTTTGTCTTGGTCTTAACCATCCAGCAGAAAAGTATAAAAATGAGGTATAAAAAGTAAAGCCATATTAATATGCTGAGCTGTAAAAGGCTCAAGTCAACAACTTCTGACATTGCAAGCCCTATGGATGACCCACTACTGTTATGGATTCTGGACTATATTGGAATATTTTGCTGAGTTCACATACCTATCATGTTTGAAAGACAGTGGAATGCCCATCTATGACAAAGATGGGCAGAGGAGGGGGATACGGATGAGGGACCATTTTGTGTCTGTATGTTCAAGATAGTTGGGATAGATATACAGCTACTTTCTCTTGATTCAATGAATACAGAGATTTGTACTAATAGTGTTTGTGGACAGGATATCATGTCTTCATCTTGTACCATGAATAACCAGTAAAAGGAAACAATATGCAATGTATCAATTATTAAAACTGTCCTACTGATCGGTTTTAAAACTGTCTCATTGCTGTTTGCTTCTCAATAAAATTATTTTTAAAAGTGTACATCTAACTTACTGGTAGTTTAAAAAGCTTGAAAGTTATTGTTATGACCAAAAGTTTGGATTTTGTTTTAGTCTTGGGCTGGGTAAGGACATGGTTGGTTGGGGTAAGTGGGAAAATGCTCTAATCAGAGAAAAGAACTCTTAACTGCAGGTGAGGGCAGAGAGACAATGGTGTGCCAATGAAAAGTGAGTGGAAAACTAGGCCTCAGGCTGTTGTGGGTCAAATAGTAAGATTATGTGACTGGTTCACTAGATATAATATTAAAAAATGAATTTACTGGTATGTGCTTATATTGATGACAATATATACCTGATGGGACTAGGTTGAAGAAATACGCAAAAGAAGCCAGCATGAATGGATTTTTAAGTATCTTTAGAAAATACAAGGAGCATTTTGAAGCCATGAAAAATTGTCAAGAGATGGGAAGTAAATGAATCACCCTGCCTGGGAGCTATTGTCCCACTACTGCAGATGAGGAAAGGACTTGAGGGTGAAAAATCCTTGCTCTGAGGGTAACACTCACAAGACAACGACACAGAAAGCCTGGACCTCAGGTCAGGAGATCTCCCAGTCCTGTGTTCTTTCTGTTGCTTTATGCTACCTTTGTATATATTTACAAAAAGACAAACGTAAATTGAATTTAAAGAGGAAAGGCAACTTAAAATTTTCTTAAATATTGCATATGATTAAGAAAGGGAAGGATTTCTTTTATTAACAAAGTGAAACCTGGCCCTATAGCTCTGCTTTTGTTTTCATTTGAAAACTTGAATGAGAAACTGCTTGTTATTTTGAGAATTCTGATAAAGATTTTATGTCCTGCTATAGAAATTTCTCATGCCTTCATAAAATTTCCCATGAATCTATGCTCCTTGCTAAAAAACATATCTACCAACTAGATAGAAAAATTCAACAAGGGTTCAAACAGCATAAAAAAGAAGAGTGAGCATTTTCATTACTTAATTGCTTTCTAAATTACTGTCAGTGTTCAGGATAAGAAAAATTCTTCTCCAACCCAATTTAATTATTAACCTAAAACATGGCATGGAGAAGAAAGCAAAACATGCTCCAGTTGAACAGAAACCTAGAATACAGAGCTAAGTTTGTTTCTCCTCTACTTACTGTAGAAAACCACTTCTGAGGTGGATAAAGTCTAATAGACTTAGTCAACAGATAACTCTTAAGCATGTATAGGCACTGTACTAAATAACACACACATTTATAGTACTGAATAAAACTGACATAGCCACTACCCACATAGGATTTTAATTTCATTAATTCAAGGGAACAATTAATACTCTAATTACATTTTGTCATTCATGGCCAAAAATAACCTGATTTCTATACACTTCCTTAGCATTTCAGACCTCTTTATTATGCTGAAGAGTCATTTGGTCATTATAATGGACACATTTGCAGGAATTTTTATTATACTGCATTTCAAATTCATTTGTGTTTGTGAAACTCATCAAAAATTGTGAATGTAGGGCCAGCCAGACAGCTGAGTGAAGAAAACCACCCACTTAGGCAGAGCACAGGGGCCAGCCAGGGCTCGATCCTGGGTGGGCCATGCACACTCCACCTGCAGGGTCCTCTGAGACCGTGACTGAGGCTGGGCTTGGTGACACAAGCTTGTAATCCCAGTACTTGGGAGGCTGAAAACAGGAGAATCACTATGAATCCAATCTACATAGTGAGATCCTGTAGACCCTGTCCCAAATACAGAAAAAAAAAATTGTGAGTATAGAAAGGAAGTAAATCTCACTTTTAAATAAACCACACACATTCATCTTACATTCAGCTGGGGGAAAGATAAGTGATTAAACTCAAATAGTTAAGAGAACAACTGATAGTCATATTAAGAATTATGGAAGAAATGTGATCTCTGTTAGAGAACACTAGAAAAATACCTACATAAATATGATTTTGGAGCTTAGGGCAGTAGTAAGAAATCTTATTTGGCCAGTAATAAGACTGAGAGAAGGAGTTGGTAATAGAAGGAAAAAAAAAAAAACATGGATTCAGAAACATTACAAAAAAAGACAGTGATTCCAAGATAAGATGATTGGTTGACTGCTAGAGATTAAGTATATTTAATATAGAAGAGTATCTTAGATTTAAGAACTGAAGGCTATCCTTGGTTTTGAAAAAAAACAAGTTAACTATAATGTGGAAAATAAAGCTTGGAAGTAGCTAAAGAGGATATAGTCAGTTCTGAGAGGTTTCAATATGAAGAAGACTAAACAAACAAGGTACTTTTTAGAGATAGCTACATGAAGTGGGACTTTATTTTCATAAATGAAAGCAAATAAGGGATGTATCCCATATTTGAAGTCAACAAGGGCATAAGTCCAGGCCAACAGGCAGTATACCTACACCCAAAGTTAAGTCTGCTACTACACTGGTGGCATTCTGGCACCTTGGAACATTTCCTACAGTAAATGTATTTAAACTGAGTACTTTCTGAGGCCCAGACAATTGGCAATATCCTCTTTACAAGCTTCTGACCATCATAAAGCTCAACTTCTGTGAAACAGTTTTATATTTTATTTAGGCAGGGGGTTTTGAAATACAATACTATGATTCTTGACCTTTAAAAATTCATGTTCCCCACAAATATTTCTCAATCTTGATTCCAAATACCTCATTTTATTTTTTTTATTCTTATTAGGATATATTTGCAGTGCATAATGATTACAATCATCATGGTCAAATACTGTTGCTAGGACAGAATTTTATCAAGCTTTACTTCTACAGTATGTTTTGTAAAAACAGCTGTAGTAAAAGTGAATACTTCTTTCAGATATTACGAATTACCTCCACTACCATTACTTCCTTTCTTTCTTGAACCTCACCTGGTAATTAACTAAAGCTTTTAGCTATTACCCCCCCATCTTCCAGATTAAAAAGTATAGGTGCAACTATGATATTGCTTAAGGTTATACTACAAATGAGATATTACATTTAAATACAGGTTTATGTGGCTCATTTAAGAAAAATCATAGCACAACTTCGTTCTAAACTTAAAAACAGCATGTGTTTTAATCTCCTTTCCTTTTTGGGAGAAGAGAAAAACTGAGTAACTAAATTCTTTCCTACGTCATGTAGCACTATTCTATATGTCAATCTACTAGACATGAAAATATCCCATGGCAAAGCCCTTAATGTGGCAAAATTTGGTCCTCTCAATGGATAATATAAAGGCATACAGATAAGGCAGTCAAACAATTACTGTTTTGGAAATTACTTGCTAAAATAACCAATAATCAAAAATTAATTACACTTTTCTAATGCTTCAACTATTCGAATATTACACACTGAACCATATCCCTTCCACCAAAAAATATTTCACAGTCACAAAAAATTAATTAGTAAATTTGCTACAGCTCTGTGAGCCTCAATTTATTTCAAATGGAAGGATTGGCATAAATAGTCACCACCACTTTCCCACTCTCATGTTGTGAGAAGCTGTTGTTGAATATCTTCCAACTTTGTGAAAAATATGAATTTCTATGAGATTAATAGAGACCTTTCTCTAACTGTAGAGACTTCTAGATTCTCTTGCACAGAAGGACAGTTTTTAACTCCAAAAGGACTTCAAGTTACCAGCCATACAACTACTGACACTGAATGTTCAATGGATTAATAAACTAGCTCCAAGCCCTATCAGTAAAAGCATCAATGAACAAACTATACATTCCATCTCAATTACAAAAATTCTACAACAATTTCTGTTAAACACAGAGCATTTCAAAGATAATTTCAACCAAAAAGACTATAAGAAGGCTCACCAAATATTATTACACAGATACCAATACAATTTCACTTTAAAACTTTGATCATTTCTAGACTTTAGGAAAGCTTCAGCTAATGACTTATAGATTTCTTAATTTGGATGTTATATAGCATGATGTCATTATTTCCACTTTGACAAATGTGATATGAGTGACAGGGAGAAACTGGAATATTTTCTTAAAGTGTGAGAAGAAGAAAAACATAGTAAAAACTTGATTTAGTAGCTATACTAACAAAGTTTCATTCAAATGGACTCCATGTATACAATGTAATATTTTGCAGATGGTTTAACCATAGTCTTTTTATTTATTTGTTTGTTATGTATTTAGTACAGGATCTACAGGGCCTCACTACATAGATTGGACTTATAGAGATCCTCCTATTGTCAGCCTCCCAACTGCTGGAATTATAGGGGCATGCCACCATGCCCAGTCTCAACTGCTGTCTCAGTGTGCCCCAGGGGTGGAGATAGGACAGCACAAACCCCAGTCCCTGTGTCTGCCTAAGCAGGCACTTTAGTGTGCTGAGCTACCTGGCTGGCCCTAAACACAGCATTTTAAATTATTAGGATCACAGAGAATGACTTATAGAAATAGGGATGACCATAATCTCAACTTTGGAAAAAGTTTCTCGGAAAAACTATTCCAAGAAAAGAAACAAATAATGTGCACAGATTCCTAGAGGAGCAAGGATAGAACAAGGGGAAACAAAGTTAATTATTCTCTCTCCTGAGTAAAAAGGTATTCTCTTCCAATGCCAAGCATTGTAAAGCAGACACAATTGCTCACTTCAAACACAAGCATGCTCTCTGACCCACAGTGTTAAGTCTCATATGCTCATATTAATTTTAATATTATTTTAATACTTTAATTAATTGATTTTAATATTTTAGAATTAATAATTAAAATATCGATTTTAATGTTTTAATATTCACTGTGAGAACTAGATAAACACTCTCGTGTCATCAAATGATAACTATTATACATTCTCATAAGTGATGACATGCATCTATAAGGGCTATCATTATGTTTGTAGTAAGACCTTGTACATTATGGCAATACAACATAAGAATGCTGATGACAAGAGCTTTGGTAAACTGGAACTTTCTAAGAATGCACAGGTTAGAGGGTCTTAACTCTTGGTTCCTGAAAGTTCATGGCAGAGATTAGAGTCCCTAACTTCTGGGAACACCATTAGTAAAAAGCACCTATACGGAAGAGAAATATAATTGTAATCCAAGTCAGGGATCAAACACTAGCTGACTATTAATTTACTGTGTAGAAAAGAGACTACTCTTTCTAAGCACATATGGAAGTATATCAAGCAGAGAGGCTACAAACACTCTAAAAATGAATATTAGAGATAAGAATTGAATGCAGTCCAATGGCACCACCACAAAATTACAGAAATATTAGAAGAGTTTAAGTCGAAGAAATTATTTTTGGTCATGTTCAAGAAAAAGAACTCATAGTTCTCTAATCACTACAATTTTTAATACAATTCATGGCAACACAACAATACTTTCTATTAAGTTTGAAAGTGATGCTGCTACACAGCCTCTATTCAAAACTTACATTTGGTAGTAATGAATTTTTTTTTAAAACTCATCTCCCTCTTGACCAGGAGTAGGCATTTGTGAAATTACTGCAGGAGATGAAGATCTAATCTGGTTCCACACAGATCATAACAAAGTTAATTGAATTTGGTGGCAAATTAGCTAATGACCTTATCTCACTGATCATAATCTAAACAAGTGAGCTAGTGGATCATAGAAAACATACACTGGCAGCAGGTATAGACTTTGATTATATCTATACTTAAATGACTCTTATAATTTTAAAGACTCAACTTTACAGATGCTATTTAAGATTCTGAGAATCCATTCATTCAGCTCACATTTCACTATTATAACACTATTCTAAGGTCAGTGGTAGAGCAACTAAAAATGCAGAAGATAAAATGCAAAATTTAGAATCAGCATTGAATCAAAAAATGTAAACTAATAACTGAAGAATAATATTTAACTAATATTTGAGTGCTTACTATTTCTCCTATGACACAGCTCTTTTGATAAACTAATAACCTCTACCTCACTGACAAAAAAACGGAATCACAAAGTCATACTCTTTCAATAGAAGAGCTACTTTTTCACCCTACCTCAGACCAATACAAAATAAGGAATGATTATAGATACTGTAAGGATAAGTCTCTTAGCACTAATTTCAAGTACTCTTTCAGACATAAAAGCTAAAACTCTGAATTGTAGATTTCCCTGTAGTTGGCCATTATTGTATATCCACGTAAGGACAAAATGACATCTTACAACTGGATGATCTTTAGCAATACCTAGAAATTCATTTATTTTTTTTCTGTCAGTGTAATGATCCAAGCGCCACATTTCTCTTTTATTTAGTATTAATGCCAATAGTAGTTTGGGTTTATGCTAGAAATTCCAAAATCAGGCTACAGGAGGCATTGGACATATACCATAAACATGATGAAATATTCAATATGTAGTTATAAATTCAGTAGAACAACGGAAATTGTCTTAGGTTAATGCCAATCAATCACCAAAATAAATGTAACTAAAACACCAAAATAATAAGTTCCTACTCAGGGAGAGTTTTTCATACTCTGGGAAATGCTTTTTTAAAAAGCATTCACAGTATAATGCCAGAAATAAAAGTTCAGAGTGTAGTGCTGTCCTTCATAAAGAAAGTAAAAGTTTCCTTTAGAGAAAAGTCAAGGTCCATATTTCAAAAGCAGAAGTAACATGTCAGTCTATAAAGATCACACTAGACTGCTACAGGAGTTGAAAACAAAAGAGAATGATATTTAATACAAAAACACATGTCCAAAACAAATTAAATAAATAAATAAACAAACAGAAAGTAAAGCTAAATATTGATCAGGAGTAGGCATTTGTGACATTACTGCAGGAGATGAAGATCTAATCTGGTTCCTCCTAATCTAATCTAATAGGAAGATAGATAGGAATGAGAAAATGTCAGGTTGGAAATACGGATTTTTTTACAGGTAATGAAGGTGATTCTTACAGGCAATAAAGATAGTGTTGAGGTGACCTGGATATATTCAGTGAATAAAGTGACAGGAAAAATCAGTCAGTGTGAACTGAAAGATTCCTTTTGATACCATCTATTATGTACTGGGCCCTAGGCTGGGTACAATAATTCCTTCAATTACTCAAAATAATTCAATCAGAATTAGATCATCCCCTTTCCATTTCCATAAGAAGAATAAGAGAAAACAAGATCATTTAAACACTTTCTTAGTTACTTTTCCTATTAATGAGACAAAATCTCTAACAGCCAAAGTTAAAGGAGTAAAGGTGTATTTTTGGCTCAATTTCAGGAGGTTGCAGTCAATAGTAAGCTGGCTCCAAGGCAAGGACACATAGGAGAAGGGTATCACACAGGAGAGGGGTATCACACAGGAGAAGGGTATCA
>PVKA01039952.1:0-19019 GCA_004027165.1 Ctenomys sociabilis
TCACAACAATCCTCCTGCCTCAGCCTCCCGAGTGCTGGGATTACAGGCATGCGCCACCACGCCCGGCTTAACCCAGGGTTTCATATACCAAGCAGGTGCATGCCGCTGAGCCACATCCCAGTCCTGTGCTATTTTATTATTAGGTCTTTTTTGTTGTTGTTGTGTTTTTGTCTTTTTGAGACAGGGTCTCACTATGCAGTGCAGGCTGGCCTTGAGCTCACTTTGTAGCCCAGGCTGGTCTTAAACTCACAGTGATCCTCTGGCCTCAGCCCCTCAGGTGCTGGGATTACAGGTGTGCACCACCATGCCCAGTTATTGTCAGTTCTCTTTAATCCCTCACCAGGCCTAATTTATTTATTTAGGGTGGGGTGGGACTGGTGCAGGATATGGTGCTGGGGATTGAACTATGGTCCCTGAACTGCAGTCCTTGTACTTGCCTAAAGCTTGACTAAGCAGGTGTTTTAGTCCACTGAGCTATCTCACCCTTGTTGGCTCCATCTCTAATTTATGAATTACACCTCGGCATAGGTGTGTGTGTGTGTGTGTGTGTGTGTGTGTGTGTGTGTGTGTAGGGAAGCCACAATACACATAGGATTTGGCTCTGTCTTTGGTTTTAGGCACCCCCTGGGAGTCTTAGAACTCATACCTTGAAGATAAGGGGGGGATCTATGCAGAAAAGAGTAGGTGTGGCCATGTGTCAATAAAACTTTATGAGCAACGACAATAAAACCCTGTGCCAATAAAACGTTATTGGCTGGGCTGGGGAGATGGCTCAGTGGAATAAGCATTTCCCTGGCAAGCACAAGGGCCTGAGTTCAATCCCCAGTTCTGCCAAAAAAACCCCACAAAACTTTATTGGCAACAACAACAACCAATGAGCTGTATGTTCTAGACTAGAGCCATCAAGTTACCATTGCCATTGAAATGAGTAAATGCTATGCTCTACAACCAAATGATGTACTGGACATGGTGATGAACACTTGCACTTTCAGCACTCAGGAAGCTGAGGCAGGAAGATCACTAAGAGTTTGAGGCCAGTCTGGGTTATACAGTGAGTTGAAAGTCAACTTGGACTCTGTAGCTCTGTAGAGAGAATCTTGACTCCAAAGAACAAAAATATATGAATAAATAAAACTGCCATAATTAGAGACCAGACAATTGTCAGATTAAAGATTTATCTCTTTAACCCATGTTGTAAGCCCCATGTTGTTCTCAAGCCTGAGGTGTAGCCCATGTGGCCAGGGAATAGTGTGCTTCATTTGATTTTACCTGAAAAAAATGGGGGGGGAGGGACATAGCTCAGTAGAATAAGTGCAGGATCCTGAGTTTAATCCCCAGTTTTGCCAAAAAAAAAAAAAAAAAAAAAAAAAAAAAAAAAAAAAATTGAGTTGGATGGGTTGAGATAGAATCTTACTGTGTGATTTAAGGTATCTCTCAACTTGAAATCCTCCTGCCTCAGCTTCCAGAGGAGCTGGGATGACAGGTATGCATCCTTGTGCTTGGCTTAGATTCTGTCTGACTTTAGCTAGAGTTTGGATAGACCTCGGGTGGACAGTGCACCTCTTCACCTTCCTCAGCTGCTGTCCCAGGTAAAAGGTCACCAGGCTCCCCCCTGGTGAGGCCTGTCTCCTTTGTTCTACTTAGGAAACCGGAAGGGACCAGGGGCTGACAAGGACCTAAAATCAGGTAGGTTTCTCTCTGTGGCAGAAGTGTTGGGTATAGCCAGGTCCCCTATAACCAGTAGCCAGAAAACTGCTCTCCTGAGAATTGAATTGTTTTTTTGGCAGAACTGGGTCTTGTCCACAGCCAGGGGCAACATCAAGGCAGCGCTGCTGGTCTAGGATTTATTTATTATTATTTGCAGCACTAGGGGTAGAACCCAGAGCTCCGCATGCTGGGAGAGTTGTGCGCATTCATCCCCTGCTCTGCGGCCCCAGGAGATGATGTAGTGACCTGGCCTCTTCTCTGTCCCCAGGGCACTGTCCTGAGAATTCCTTCTCCTGCCGCAGCAGCCAATGTGTGACCAAAGTGAACCCCGAGTGTGATGACAGGGCCGACTGCTCCGATGGCTCAGATGAGGAGCTCTGTGGTCAGTGGGTGCCTGTCAGGGCTCAGGCCTGGGGTTCCTTGGAGCTGCGTGGGGGACAGGAGCGGGCATTATGAAGGGGACAAATGTGTCCAGGGATGTGGTATACAGAGTCAAGTCCTTGATGAGATGAGAACAGAAATCAGACTGCAAAGGTTGGTTTGGGCCAGAGCTGGGTGTGGTGGTGTGGGCCTGTAATTCCAGCACTGGAGAGGCCGAGGCAGGAAAATCACTGAGTTCAAGACCAGCCTGCACGAGCCCAGGAGATGGCTCAATGGAATAAGCGCTTCCCTGGCAAGTGCAAGGGCCTGAGTTCAATCCCTGGTTCTGCCAAAAAATTAAATAAAATGAAAAAATAAGCAAAAACCAAAACCAGAAATTTGAAAGTTACAAAATTTACAGTAAGTAATTATGCAGTTTGGACAGACAGGTTGATGGTTCAGGAAACTGGACAGTGTTCTCAAACTATGGACCCTGACTGGGAGGTCCCTAAGACCACCCTCGGTTCAGTGAGCACAGAGCGTTCTTATGGTTGTGGTTATTTGCTTATTTTTTGATACCAGGGACTGAACTCGGGACTTTGTGCTTGCCTGGCAGCTTGCTAGCTGAGCTATAGCGCCGACTCATATTTGTTTATTTATTTTTGTCTTTTTGAGACAGGGTCTTGCTGTGCAGTGCAGGCTGGCCTTGAGCTCACTTTGTAGCCCAGACTGATCTCGAGCTCTCAATGATCCTCCTGCCTCAGCCTCCCAGGGTCCCGGGAGGCAAGGTGTACGCGGGTCAACTGAGGCCCAAGCTGGGTGCTGGTCCCATCCCAGAGGGCACCATCCTGTCTTGCAGACTGCGGGCTGCGGCCGGCCTGGAGGGCGGCGGGCCGCATCGTGGGCGGCGCGCAGGCGGCCCTGGGCGAGTTCCCCTGGCAGGTCAGCCTGCGCGAGAACAGCGAGCACTTCTGCGGGGCCACCGTGGTGGGCGCCCGGTGGCTGGTGTCCGCCGCCCACTGCTTCAACGAGTGAGTCGTGCCCCGCCCTCCTGGCGCTCCGTCTCAGGCCCAGCCTCTCCACCTTTGCCGCCTTCCCCGGGTTTCCTGGGGGATCTCTCTCCCTCTCTCTCCTTCGCGGTGCTGGACCTTCACACCGAACTACATCCCCAGCCCTCTTAAAGAGCGTCGGGCTGGGCGTGGTGGCACATTCCCTGTAATCCCAGCAGTCGGGAGGCTGAGGCAGGAGGATTGTTGTGAGTTTGAGACCAGCCTGAGCTACAAAGTGAGCTTAAGACAGAAAAAAAAAAAAAAAAAAAAAAAAATTAAGAAAGAAATGAACCTCGAGGGGCCTCACTGAGCAGCCCACAGCTGGAGCTCCTCCGGCCTCCGAGCTGTGGCGGCACCACGCCCACCCGCCGTCCCGCCCCATTCGCCCGGGGCCGCCCCTCCTGCCCTCGCCCCATCCCCGCCCGCTGAGCCGCTGCGCCCCGCAGGTTCCAGGACCCCGCCGAGTGGGAGGCGCACGCGGGCTCCACGACGCTGAGCGGCGCGGAGACCGGTGCGGTGCGCATGCGCGTGGCGCGCATCGCCAGGCACCCGCTCTACAACGCGGACACCGCGGACTTCGACGCAGCCGTGCTTGAGCTGGCGCGGCCCCTGCCCCTCGGCCGCCACATCCAGCCCGCCTGCCTCCCGGCCGCCTCGCACGCCTTCCCGCCGGGCCGCAAGTGCCTCATCTCGGGCTGGGGCTACCTCAAGGAGGACGTCCGTGAGCTGTGGTCCGCCCCGGGGTCTGGGGGCGAGAGGAGCCAAGGGGGCGCTGGCGAACTGCCTCGTTTGGCTTTTATTTTTTCACGAAGCTGGGGATGCTTCGCCCTGAGCTCCATCCCCCGCCTCTATTTTTTATGGCGAGACAAGGTCTCACTAAGTCACTAAGCTGCCCAGCCTGGGTTTGAACTTGTGATCCTCCTGCCTCAGCCTCTCAGAGTGCTAGGATTATAGCTTTGCCATCATTTATGTTACCCAAAATTGATATTTGTGGGGTTTTGGTGCCTAGTCACATTGTATTTGGTTGCCTGAGGCAGCTGTCCCCAGCAGAGGTGGCACAGGCTAACCTGTACATTCTTGGTTGGTTGGTTGGCTTGTTTATTTTAGGCAGGGTCTCACTATGAAGTTCAGGCCGGCCTTGAGCTCACTTGTAGCCCAGGCTGGCCTTGAACTCACAGAAATCTTCCTGCCTCACTTCCTAAGTGCTAGGATTACAGGTGTGTGCCCGCCACTCCCAGCTTTATTTCTTTTACATTCTTGTTTTATTATATGGTGCATAGGTTGGGTTTTCATTTGTGCAACAAAGTCCCTGAGATGATTAAGTTATAAAGAGCTAAGGTTTAACTGGGTGTGGTGGCATGCACCTGTCATTTCAGCGCTCTGGGAGGCTGAAGCAGGAGGATCACAAGTTGAAATCTACATTGGGCAATGTAGTCACTGAGGGAGACCCTGTCTCAAAAGATTGGGGTTGTAGTTTAGTGCAAAGGCCCTGAGCTCTATCCCTCAGCCCACCAAAAAAGCAACAAAAGAAACGCGTAGAATAGAATTCATCAGTGGAATAAGTGCTTCCCTGGCAAGTGCAAGGGCATGAGTTCAATCCCTGGTTGGGAGGGAGGGAGTATGAGTAGAATACAATTCAGTATTGAGTGCCTGATTAGAGTGGGCTCAGTCTTGAAAGGAAACCAACACAGGGTCCCAGGGTAAGTGACTTGGGGGCAGCAGCTTTCAGAAGAGGGAAGGCGTGCTTTCCATGAAGCGGATGTGCGCAGCCGGCTGGATCAGGGCTCAGCTCAGGAGAGCATCCTGGGGCACGAGCGAGTTCCAGAAGCAGGAGGAGTCTGGCATGTATATTGTGGGGGGAGTGGACAGTGCAGAAGAGGACATTCTCATCACACAGGGCTGCCCTCGTCTAGAACATTCTAGATTTATACTGCCTGATACAGCAGCCATGGCCATTTCAGCACCAGTGTCTCCATGAGGGGAGTGATGCAGAGGGAGTTGGGGTCTGAGCTCCTGGAAGCAAGGAGCTGATGTTCCTTGAGTTGAGAAGCAGGAGGGTGGAGGAGAGGTGGGGAGGGGAGATGAGGCCTGATGGCCCTGAGCTTCCCAGATGAGCATTACCAGGGGCATCTGTGGTAGGCTGACGTTTTACTGGTTCCTCAGCTGGGTGCTGCTAGCAGCCCTGTTTACAGCTAGAGAAACTGAATTTTGGGGAAGAGATTTCTTCAGCATCCATCCCAAGTGGCTGCTGAAGGGGGCTGGTGCTCTCATCCTGCCTTTCTCTTCCCATCTGGACAGTTGTCAAGCCAGAGGTGCTGCAGAAAGCCACTGTGGAGCTTCTGGACCAGTCCCTGTGTGCCGGCCTGTATGGCCACTCGCTCACGGACAGGATGCTGTGTGCTGGCTACCTGGATGGGAAGGTGGACTCCTGCCAGGTGAGTGCTTGAGTCTGCCCCAGGGGCCCCCCTGCTTCCTCTCCACAGGGGAGAAACTCATTCATTCATTCCCAGGGACAGAGCCTAGGACTTTGGCATTGAGATGGATCCCCAGCCCTTTTAACTTTGCATTTTGATGCAAGGCCTCAGTGAGCCATTAAGTTGCCCAGGCTGGGCTTGAACTTCCATCCTCCTGCCTTGGGGAAATGAAGGAAGGGCCTGCTGCCTGACTCAGGTTTCCACATTGAGAGGGAACCTGGAAAGTAGTGAGAGTTTGTTTAGCAACATGAGCATCAGAGCCAGGTACAGTGGTGCACACAACTAGTCCAGCAGTGCACTCAGCAGCCCAAGGCAGAAGGGTTTCCTTGAGTTCCAGGCCAGGCTGAACCACATGGTGACCTTGTCTCAAAGAGATCAGGGGTGGGGGAGAATTAGACTCAGCATGTTGGTGCCACTTGTCATGCCAGCTCCTCAGGAGGCTGAGGCAGGAGAATCACAAATTCAACCACTGGGAATTGACTGGGAAACTTAGTGATTTAGTGAGAGCCTGTGTTAAAAAAAAAAAAAAAAAGGGTGGGGGGAGGAGGCTGGGATATAGCTTGCTGCTCCCTGAATTCAGGTCTAAGTACCACAGAGAGAGAGAGAGAGAGAGAGAGAGAGAGAGAGAGAGAGAGAGAGAACTTAAGTCCTGTGAGCTGGGTGTGGGGACAAGACAGCCAGGCAGGGTGGCTGAGGCAAGGTCCAGCAGTGTGACAGAAAGGCCGCAGCTGACAGTGGGATGGCTGGAGGCTCCAGCCAGCAGCCAGCCAGTCAGCTTAAGCGAGTAGTGATATTATCAAAGGCCTACTGTGTTATAGTAGGGAGGGTGTTGTTTATTTGGGTCACTTCAGGCTGCCCATGGTAGAGTTAAACAATATGTTAGCGATTCCACAGTCCAAATGGTCGTGGCTTCATCTCCAGAGGAGGAGGAAACTGTGGTCCTGACGTGGATTGCCAGCCTGTGCCTGCTCTTGATACCTCACATAGAGGTGCATCTTGGGTCTTTGGCTGCGACCCTCTGGCTCTGCCAGGGACCCCAATCTGTGCTTCTGTTTCTCAGGGTGACTCGGGAGGCCCCCTGGTCTGTGAGGAGCCCTCGGGCAGGTTCTTCCTGGCAGGCATCGTGAGCTGGGGCATTGGCTGTGCAGAAGCCCGACGTCCAGGGGTCTACGCCCGGGTCACCAGGCTGCATGACTGGATCCTGGAGGTCACTGGCTTGGGCAGCTCAGCTCTGGCCCCCACTCCTGGCCCTGCCACTGCCAGCACTGCCAAGCTCACCAGCCCCAGTACCCCTGCCAAAGCCACACCTTCCTCCAGCGCTTCGGCCCTTGACATTGTCACCACAGCTAAGACACAAGGTACTTCCCAGGTGAACAGGTGCAGAAGGTATCACCCCTGTGTAGGGCTGTGTGGGTTACAGCTCGCTTCCCAGGCACTCAGTGGAGAGGTTGGTGATTGATTATTGATGTCTGTCAGGAGCCCAGGTGAGAGATTGGTGATGGATCGCTGATGTCTGTCAGTAAGCCCAGAGCAAAGTTTGCACTTCAGTGGCTTTTAGTACAGATACAGATTGTGTAGCCCTCACTGCAATTCCATAAGATTCCATCCAGTCCAAAAGAAATCCACCTCCCTATAAGTAGTCACCTGTCCCTTCCCCAAACCCTGGCACCCACAAGTCTGCTTCCTGTCTCTAGGTTTACCTGTCCTGGGTGTTTTGTGTCCAGGTAGCCCTGCTCTGTGTGTCCTCTGTGTTTGGTGTCTCTTGTTGAGCACAGTGCCCTTAGGGTCCGTCTGTGCTGTGTTAAGTTTCACAGCTTTGCTCTTTTTCTTGGCTGTGCAGTATTCCAGAGTCTGGGGGGACCTTGCTGTGTCCATCTGTAGACACTGGGGCCTTGCTTGCTGTGAGTTTTGGACATGGTTTAGTTACTTTTCTTGTTGCTCAGGCAAAATACCCAATTTAGGAAAGGTTTGTTTAGCTCACAGTTTGTAGGGGTTTCAGTTCACACTTGGCGACTCCAAGGCAGGGTGGCCTGGCAGAGGGCATCGCAGAGGAGAAACAGCACACAGTGGGCAGCAGGTGGCAGGGAGCAGGCAATGAGCAAGTGACAACGGCAAAGGCAGCTTCTTTCTGTCCCTTTATATTCTATTTAGGTCCCATGCCCAGAACTAAGCCAGCCCAATCAATGGACAGATTTAGTAGTGATATACCCTTAATCCCAGCGTCATCTCACACTCTAAATCCAGCCACTGAAGAACCCCACTTGTGACTGTGAGGCTGGGGCGGGGAGCATCTGGACACAGCCATGACGGTGCATGGGACTGGATGAGTCTTCCTTTCTCGTGGGCAGGGCAGAGATGTGGGCCCACAGTTATTCTGGTTGACATCTGAGAAGCCCTCTGTGAGCCCCAGTCCTCACCAAGACACCTTTTCTGTAAAATCAGAAGCAGCACTACAGTCTGTGATCCTCCCAGAAGAAATGTGAAAGATAGGACCTCTCCCCACCCTCTGTCTCTCTCTGTCTCTGTCTCTCTCTGTGTCTGTCTGTGTCTGTGTCTCTGTCTTTCTCCTCTTTTTGACACAAAGTCTGCAATTCTCTGTAGCCCAGGCTGGCCTCACATTCTCAGCAATCCCCCTGCCTCAGCCTCTGGAATGGTAGGATTGTGGGGCATGTGCCACCTCACCTGGCAGGACCCTTATAAATTTAGCTTCCTCTAACATACAAATTCCTTTGCACCTCCTGCTGTGTGACCAGGAAAGCCTCTTGGTTGCTGTCTCCCCTGTTGAATGGGGAGACTTCAGCCAGTGAGCTATGCTCTGGTGTCCCTATGGTCTCTCAGGGCCCAGCATGCCCGTTTCTGAGAAGGCAGAGACCCCTCTACCACCTTCTTGTCCTCCAGCAGAATGTGGGGCCAGGCCTGCCATGGAGAAGCCAATCCGCATCGTGGGCGGGGCCGGGGCCATGTCTGGAGAGGTTCCCTGGCAGGCCAGCCTGAAGGAAGGGACCAGGCACTTCTGCGGGGCCACTGTGGTGGGCGACCGCTGGCTGCTGTCTGCTGCCCACTGTTTCAACCAGTAAGGCCCCCGGGGGCTTCCGGACCTCCTCATACGCACCCCAACCCATCAGATCCTCATGCATTCAGAAAGCAAATGCTGTTGAGGGCCTGTCCATGTGCTGCAGCTGCCCTGGGTCACTTCCTGCCCTCTGACCCGAGTGTCTGAGTGATTGTGAGCAGGTTGAGATGGTCCTAGCTTTGGAGGACACACAGGGCCTAACCAGGGGGTGGGGGCAAGGCCCTTCCCCACTGAGCTGGACCCCCATTCAGATATTGTTGACCTATGATATTTATAAACTTGCAGGGTCCCAGCCTTCTGGGAGGCAGAGGTGGGAGGATCTTAAATTCTAGCCCAGCCTGGGCTCAGTGACTTAGGGAGGTCCCAATTCAGAATAAAAAAGGGCTGGAATGTAGCCAAGTGCAAAGACCCTGAGTTCAATCTCCAGTGCTGCAATAAATAAACCGGAAAACTCGGGTCTGTCACAAGGAGGGTGGGAGTCCCCACATTTTATCCCTCCCCTAGCTTCCTGGAGCAGGGTTGTGGGAGATGGCGGCTGGCAGTCTGAGAGCCTCTCTTGTCAGCACACGGGCAGAGCAGGTGCAGGCCCACTTGGGCACCGCATCTCTCCTGGGCATCGGTGGAAGCCCCGTGAAGCGGGGACTGCGGAGGGTGACGCTTCATCCACACTACAACTCGGGGACCCTGGACTTTGATGTGGCGGTGCTGGAGCTGACCAGGCCCCTGGTTTTCGGCAAATATATCCAGCCCGTCTGCCTCCCACTGGCCATCCAGAAGTTCCCAGTGGGGCGCAAGTGCTTGATCTCAGGCTGGGGCAACACACAGGAAGGGAATGGTAAGTAGCCACCATGACCAACGTGACAAGGCTTTAGTTTGCAGAGTGCTGGGAAAGGAGGGGACGGGAACTTTCCTGAGTCTCAGTCCAGCCCCACTGCGTAGAGGTCTCTGTGCTGACCCCTCCCACAGGCTGTGAATCATTTGGCTCTCATATCAGGGAGACACAAGTGGCTCCAGTCTTTTTAAATAAAGGTTTTCTGGCACATGGCCCACACACATTCATTGACAGACTGACAGCAGCTGCTTTCCAGGCTGGGTCCAGTAGTGGGGAAAGTGGCTCATAAAACTGAAAGCATTTACGGAAGAGCTTGCTGACCCTGTGCTGCACCATTCAGAGACCCCAGCCAAGACAAGGAGACCCCAGAATGGCTTCGTATAGGTTACGGAGACAGAGGCGACCCCAGGGCTTCACCCTGCTGGGCCTCTGGGGTCCACCGCCTCCTGGTGGAGTCTGGGCCTGTGTGTGCATCTGCAGGGTGATCAGTGCCCAGTGGGCACAGTAGTCACTCGCTAAGAGGCACGTGGCTCCCTCCTCTCCTGGCAGCCACCAAGCCTGACGTTCTGCAGAGGGCGTCCGTAGGCATCGTGGACCAGAAAACCTGCAGTGTGCTCTACAACTTCTCGCTCACTGACCGCATGCTCTGTGCTGGCTTCCTAGAGGGCAGGGTGGACTCTTGCCAGGTGGGCAACAGTGGGGACAACTGGCTGGTGGGGACAGGGCTCTGTTGCCAATCAGGATTTCCCAAGTACTCAGAAAAACCCCGAGGGCACCCTGTCAGGTGTCTTATCTGTAGGAGATAATCCCCAGGGTGCTGGAGGTGTGGCTCAGTGGTGAATGCTTGCCCAATGTGTGCAAGTCCCTGACCATGCTTAGCACAAGAAAGAAAGGAAGAGCGAAACAGGACTTAGCAATGAAGAAATTTCTTTTCCACCATTGAAGATGGAACCCAGGGTCTTCATGCTGAGCCAAATTTCTAGCCTTTTTTATTTTGAGACAGGGTCTGGCTAAGTTGCAGTCCTCTTGCTTCAGCCTCCCAGAGTACTGGGATGACCGGCATGCACTGCGCTTGGCTCTTGTATCATCCAGTAAAAGTGGGTGACTGTGCTCAGAGTGGAGAAGTGGCAGTGGCATGGGGGTGCAGCCAGGTCTCCTCAGATGGACCTGGGGAAGAGTCTGGCAGTGCCCACCAAGAGGCACCCACAGTCCTTGTCTTGCAGGGTGACTCGGGGGGCCCTCTGGCCTGTGAGGAGACCCCAGGCGTGTTCTACCTGGCGGGGATTGTGAGCTGGGGGATCGGCTGTGCCCAGGCCAAGAAGCCCGGTGTGTATGCACGTGTCACCAGGCTGAAGGGCTGGGTCCTGGACGTGATGTCCTCGGGGACCCTGTCCACATCACCTTCGTCCACCAGGAGACCACCAGTCACCACCAGCCACCCCTCCAGGACAACCACCAACCTCACAGTTCTGGGGTTCACCACCAGCAGACCCTCTACACCCAGGGCCACCAGCCTGGGGACTGTCCCCCCTGCCAGCACCACTGTGTCTGCTCTGGGTACCACTACTAGGGGACGGACTCCACCTCCAGGTGCCCCAGAGACCACCACGACATCACAGTTGCCAGGTGCCAAGAGAAATGGGGGATGGGGACGGGGGTGGTGTCCATGTGAATCTGTGGGCTACAGTGAGAAATTCACAGCCAGGTGGCTGAAATGACATTTCTTATAAGTCTGGAGGCCACAAGTCCATGCCAGAGATTTATGGAGCTGATTCTTTTTTTTTATTTTTTTGGTGGAACCAGGAATTGAACTCAGGCCCTTGCACTTGCCAGGGAAGCACTTATTCCACTGAGCCATCTCCTGGCCCTGGGGCTGGTTCCTTCTGAGGCCCCTCTGCTTGGCTTATACATGGTGTCCTCACATGATTGTCCCTGTTATGTAGCCCACATTGGCTTTGAACTCTGGATCCTCTTGCCTCAGACTCTTAGAATGCTAGCTAGTATTACAGATTTACATGCACCTCCATGCCAGGGTCTGACTCTTCTCATAAGGATTATCAGAGCCAGGAATTGGGGTGCACATCTGTAATCCCGTCGCTCTGGGAGGCTGAGGCAGGATTACAAGTTCAAGCCCAGAATAGAGGACTTAACCAGACCCTGTCCCCAGAAATAAAAAGGGCTGGGCCTGTGGCTCAGAGTCAAGGTGCTGAGTTCCATCCTCAGTGCTGAAAAACACCCAACCCAGTCAGATTAGATAAGGGTCTGGCCTGTCGCCTCATTTCACTTCCTCTCCTGTCGAAAAACCCTCCCTCCAAGGAGTCACATGTAGAAGCCCTGGTCTTGGGGATTAAGGGCCTCAGTATATAAACATGGCTGTGGGGGTGGGGTACATGATCCATCCCATTCTAGGTTGAAACAGCCACAGGCACAAGCATCTGCAGCAATGCACTTCGCTTATGCCCTTCCTGTCTGCTGCCACACGCTGCTTGCTGCCAACAGCTAGTCTTGGTGGCCTCAGGGCAGGTGGCCACAGCATGAGACATGGGTATATGCAGATTGTATGTTTGTGATCTTTTCGTCCAGAAGCTGGGAGTTACATTATTATTTCTTGGTGGCACTGAGATTGAACCCAGCCCTTTATATTTTCCCACTGAGCTACATGCCCAGGTTTTTCAGTTTGATACAGGGTCTCGCAAAATTGCCCAGTCTGGGCTTGAACTTGTAATTCTTTTGCCTCAGCTATCCAAAGTGTTGAGATGACAGGGACGCCTCACCATCTGCCGAGGCTTGGGAGCTACTTTATTAACCACGCTGACAGGGATCTGTCCTATTTGGATGCCAATTTAAAGCCCCATAGACAGTTGGCGCCTCCATGTGGCAGAAGTGAAGAAATTCACGCACAGACTGCAGTGCCCCAAGAGATGGGAAGGAAGCCCTTACAGTGGGCACAAAGCTCGGAGTGCAGGCAGCTGGCATTTTCCCAGGACAGGCTGAGGCTTCTGTGGTACTTATCCTTGGAGGGCACCTGGTCTGGGACCAGGTCCAGATGCAGGAGGCTGCGGGTTTCCTTGGGCTGCTGGGAGGATGGGCAGCCAGATTCTGTCTCTTCTGTCGGGGGAGGCCAGGGAGCTCAGTCGCTAAATTGTCCCGGGTGGGCTTGAGATTGCAATCCTCTTGCCTCAGCCTCCCAGAGTAGAGGATGACAGGTGTGCAGCACTGCACCCAGCTTGTCGTCACCTTTTTTGTTGTTGCCACCTTTGTATTTGTTGAGGCTGAGGCAGGAAGGTATTTCCCACACCTGGGTGGAGGATAGTAGGGCTGTGGGTGGGCAGTGCGGAGGCTTTAATGGCAGGAAAGGCCAGACGGGTACGAAGTGTCCCTCCACCAGCCGTCCTTGAAGCCACCCCTTGGTGTCGCACAGCTGTGTCCTGAGTAAGGCTTGGAACTGGAATCACGACTGGGGGCGGTAGCCCCAACGGGGTGGGAAGGGCACATCTCAGAGAAAGGATGCGGGGTCACACGGAGCCTGGCACTGAGACCTGGGCTGGGTGGGCGCGAAGATGCTGGGGCAGGAGGGCCGTGCTCACTCTAACCCTAACCCTAACCCTCCCCGCAGACTGTGGCTTGGCGCCCGCCGCAGCGCTGGCCAGGATTGTGGGCGGAAGCGCTGCGGGCCGCGGCGAGTGGCCTTGGCAGGTGAGCCTGTGGCTGCGGCGCCGGGAGCACCGCTGCGGGGCTGTACTGGTGGCCGAGAGGTGGCTGCTGTCGGCCGCGCACTGCTTCGATGTGTGAGTCCCCGGCCATGCCCGTGAGGCCCTCAGCCCGTGGAACACCAAGGGTGGGCAATGGGGAGGAATGGGGGAGCAAGCTCACCTGCATCTGAGGTCCCCATGACCAGCGGGGCTCCTCACAGCACGAGACGCCGATGGGAGCGGCCCGCGGGGTCGTCCTGGTGCTTCTAAAGAAGGGAGGAAACAAACTCCATTTCTGGTGGGCGGACCCCAAGGTCCCCGACCAGCCTGGGATAGGGTGGGTGCCCTGCGCGCCAGATCCCTCGCCAACAGCCCCCCTGCCCGCAGCTACGGGGACCCGCAGCAGTGGGCCGCCTTCCTGGGCACGCCATTCCTGAGCGGCGCCGAGGGCCAGCTGGAGCGCGTGGCGCGCATCTACAAGCACCCTTTCTACAACCTCTACACTCTGGACTACGACGTAGCGCTGCTCGAACTGGCCGGGCCGGTGCGCCGCAGTCGCCTGGTGCGCCCCATCTGCCTGCCCGGCCCCTCGCCGCGGCCCACTGACGGCTTGCGCTGCGTGATCACCGGTTGGGGCTCAGTGCGCGAGGGAGGTAGGGGCGGGGCCCCAGAGGGGCAGAGCTGCGGGCTTGGGGCTCCAATCGCATCCCCACCATACCCTCGACGCCCGCAGGCTCCATGGCGCGACAGCTGCAGAAGGCGGCCGTGCGCCTCCTGAGCGAGCAGACATGCCGCCGCTTCTACCCGGTGCAGATCAGCAGCCGCATGCTGTGCGCGGGCTTCCCGCAAGGCGGAGTGGACAGCTGCTCGGTGAGCGCGGGGGGCCAGGACCCTAGTCCAGTGAGAATGGGTAGTGATGCCCAAAACCCGGGGCCACCCTTCCCAGTCAATTCGAGAGAACAGCTCCCCGGCTTTGGGGGACGTTTCACTTCGCAACTTTATTGGGCACCCAGCAGCTAGGTCTCACCGCGCGCTTGGGTCCCTCCTGGAGTTGCCAATGACCCAGGGGCGCCAGAATCGGATGCTCTTTTTCACCCAGGGCTGGACCTCCATGTCCTTTCTTCTCTTCCCCCCTACCCCGCAGGGAGACGCTGGTGGACCCCTAGCCTGCAAGGAGCCTTCTGGCCGCTGGATACTAACTGGGGTCACCAGCTGGGGATACGGTTGCGGCCGACCGCACTTCCCAGGTGTTTACACTCGGGTGGCAGCAGTGAGAGGCTGGATAAGCCAGCACATTCGGGAGTGAGTTGCGTTGCTTGGCCGCCCACATGAGAGCTTATGCACTCAGGTTGCCGGCAGGCGGTGGGGGAGGGCAGGAGTGGAGGGCAGTTTGCTTGTATTTTCTTACAATAAATAGGACCTTGTACTTAACTTGCTGGATCAGCATCTTTCTGTCCCCGGAAGTGGGGAAGCAAGGAGACAAGCCTCCCACAGGAAGGGTTATTAGTTTCTAGCTTAGTGAGTAGTGACGGGCCACCTCATTTCCAACCCTCTCTATCCCCTTTTGGGTATTGAATCCATGACCTTCCCATTCAACAGCATCCCTTTTTTTTTACAAAGGTTTTGAGATCCTCCTGCTTTCAGCTTTCCAGAGTGCTGGGATGACAGGTGTGGCCCAACCCTCCCTTCCTCTTCTTTTCGAGACAGGGTCTTGCTATGCAGTTCATGTTGGCCTTGAGCTATGTAGCCCAGGCTGGTCTCGAGCTCTCAGTGATCCTCCTGCCTCAGCCTCCTGAGCACTGGGGTTACAGGTGTGCTCCACCCCACCTGGCAGAGCCTCCCACTGTGTTGGCAGCACATTGCCTGTGAGCCAGTAGCCCAGGGCCACCAAGGGAAAGGTGGCCATCTCCGGAAAAGGCAGGGTCCCAAGGATGAGTGACACCTTCACCAGGGAACATGCACGTGTTTCTCTGTCCCTGGCTCAGCAATATATTGGTGCACCCCCAGGAGGCCACAGCTAAGGTGGGGTCTCTCCCCCGACCCCAAAGTCCAAACAAGGGTTCTCAGCCCAGGCCAGGAGGTTGACCTGGGAGCACCGCGGGAGGGGCTGGCGACTGCTGGGCCCACAGAAAGTCCACCTAGCTGCCAGGCTTTGGGAAAGGCCAGGGATCCCAAAAGCCAAGTATCACTGGTTGCAGGTGACAGTCCCACTGTCCCCTCACAGTCGTACTGTTCTTGTACACCATGGGCAGGCAGCAGGCACGTGCTAGCTAGCGCCAGTCTCACAAAAAACATTTATGATGGACACGGGGAAGGGGTGGCCTGGGATGGATCCCAGGGTTGCTCCCACGCCTCTTCGTTACATGTTGGCTCGTTCCCGTTGGAGTCTTGAGTTATAGGCACGGGACACAGTGTTCCAGGCGTCCATATATCGGTCCATACACATGGCGATGCACTTCTAGATGCGAAGAGAGTGGGGAAACGCGGCTCAGTTCTAACCCCTGCACTCGCCAGGAGCCCTGCGCCATGCCGCTCGGGTTGAGACTGCGCACGCGTAGGTTACTCCCCCCCCGTACCTCCCCTCTGCGCCCCGTAGCCCTTGTACAGACCCAGAAGCCTCTTCGCGCTGCTAGGACGATCTGCGCATGCGTAGAACTCGCGCGCCGCCGTAAGCAGCGAACGCGCAAACACCTCCCCGCGCGAGTCGAGACCCTGTCAACCCCCCCAATCCAGAACCCCTGAGAAATTTCACCTGTTCCGAATTGTCCAGAGAGCCCCCAGGTTTCCCAATGCACTTCCGGAAACACTTGTCAGTCATCCTCTGTGGACACAGGCAATACCTCAGCCACGATCCCCGTCCCTGCCCGGGGTTAACCGGCCGCCTCACCCCCCATGCCGGCGCTCCCCGCACCTGTAACAGCTCCTGCGCGTTAGCCACAGCAATCTGGACCTTCACCTGTTCCATGATAACCCCTGGGTCCAGTTTCCCGCCGCTGGAGCCCCCAAAATCGGAGCCGAAACCACTTTCCATGGCTCCGCAAAGTCAACCCGGCTGCAGGCCACGCGCGTCGAGCCCGGCAGCCCTCAGGTGAGTTTTCCGGAGCACCTCGGGAAGCGTAGTCCGGGTAACAACTCCTACAAGGCTGCGCGCGCTGCCGGAAGACCGCCCGCCCGAGGTACCATGGGAAACGGAGTCCAGAGTATTGTGCCCATAGGCCCTCCCCCTCGCGCATGTGCAACGCGATCTTTCCTTTGCAATTCCGTGGAGAGGCCGGAACCGGCTTTCGGCCTCAAGGCGCACGCGCAGTATATCCTAGCGGGGAACTCGTTTGAATGCGCTGGCCCGAGGCGCCCGGTCTATCCACACGCGGCGCTTGCCGCTTTAAGTTCAAATTGGAAGCCACAGCTAAAATCAGTGTTTGTTGGAATGTTGACAAGAGCTTCCAGTCAGCTGGACATGATGGCGCACACCTGTAATCCCAGCAAAAGGAAAGCTGAGGCAAGAGCATGGTGGAGAGTTGGAGTTAGTTCAACAAGACCAGCCTGAACTACAAAGCAAAAATCTCTCAACAAAACAGAATAAAATCACCCCCACCACCCCCGCCCACCAACAAACAAATGTTTCCAGTCGTGAAATGTATATTACAAATTGTTGTGTGTGTAGGGGGGCTGATATTGTAGGCAGCTGATTTAGAACTATAGGTAGTGAGGCAGGGCTGGGCAGAGATGGAAGGAGCCAGGGCAGATGATGGGAGATCTTGCAAATGGCAAGACAGGCACCACTTGTGGGCCAGACCTCAAGACAAAAGATTAAATAAATGCACCTACATACCTCCTCGGGATGGACACCAGGAATTAATGTTCTTTTCTTTTTAGGAATTGATATTCTAAATAGCTATCAATCGCCTTAAAAAGCCAAATTCCCTCACAAACCCAACCCCCTACAGGAAACGCCCCTTTATTCATACCCGCTTGCTTGCTACATGATCCACTCCTCCCATTTGACCCTGATTTAATCAATTTTACCTGAGCAATTATATTCCTAATGTTATGGGTCGCTCAGAATAGGAACCAGATCAGCCATATTGGAATTTGGAAAGCTGTTTATTACTGAGCTCAGGGCCCCCATCAACTCTTAAGCAGGAGAGGACCAACAAATTTATTGTCTGACACAAAATAATGCTTTCAGAGTTAGTGTGACCACTACTCAAATTAATTTTGGGGCTTTTGTTTGTTTCTGGTTAATATGCACCTGAGTACCTGCAGGTAGCCTTGCATAGCCTGAGGTTACAAGAAGTTAAAGCCCATTTAGTTATTTTATTTTATTTATTTTTTGAGACAGGGTCTCACTATGCAGTTCAGGCTGGCCTTAAACTCACTTTGTAGCTCCCCGAGTCCTGGGATTACAGGCCCCTCTAGTTTCTTTTTTAAAGTCATCTCTGTAATCTAACTTTGTTTACAGGAATTGGTGAGGTAGGAATTTTATCTAGTAAACAGCAAGAAACAGCCCTGTTTACTAAACAACCTAGAATAGTGGATGAGTTTACATTTATAACAGAAAGCACAAGATTTACATTTATGGCCTAAAATGTAAGTAGACCCATTATAATAATCTTTTGTTTTTTAATGTTTTCATTTTTTGATCTATACTTCAAAGTAGGTTGTACAGCTGTTTATTTTATTTACTCTCTATTTTTTTGTGGTACCAGGGAATTGAATTGTGTTTGCCAGGCAAGCATTTTTTTCACTGAACTATCTTCCCAGCCCTATATTCAAAATCTTATTGGTTAACCGCAGTTGGGTTTTTGTTTTTTGTTTGTTTTTTTGTTTGTTTTTTTGAGACAGGGTCTTACTATGTGGTTCAGGCTGGCCTTAAGCTCTCTTTGTAGCTCAGGCTGGTCTCGAACTCACACAATACTCCTGCCTCAGCCTCCAGAGTGCTGGGATTACAGGCCTGCGGCACCACCCCCGACTCCACAGTTGGTATTTTTGTACTGGGGACTGAACTCAGGACCTTGTGCTTGATAGCAGGGGTTCGCTGCTGAGCTATCTCCACGGCTTGAGCGCGGTTTTGCCTCACCCCACGCCCTTTCAAGTTCCCATGCTTCCCACCTTGGACCAACCTCACTTTGTGGTTTTGCTCCATAAAAATCCCTAGAAAAGACAGGTACCTTGGTAACCCACTCAGGTCCCCTTGTGTCCCTCTCTCAGACAGAAGCTTTGTTTCCTCCAATAAATAAATTCCGCTCCTAACCTCCCAATGTTCCTAAAATTCATTCTTTGATTTTATAGAACATGAACTCCTCCCAGATACCTTTGGGTTAGGAGTTTCCCCTATATCACTTATGTTTGGCATGCATTTTTTTTTTTTTTTTTTTCAGAACTGGGGATTGTACTCAGGCCCTTGTGCCTGCCAGGGCATTTTTTTTTTTTTAAAAGACAGGGTCTTGCTATGCAGTTCAGGCTAGCCTTGCACTCACTTTATAGCCTACACTGGTCTTGAACTCACAACAGGCCTGCCTCAGCCTCATGAGTACAGGCATGTACCACCACACCTGGCTTTGGCATGCACTTTAAAAACCCCTAAACAAAGTCCCCGAAGAGAGCCATCCAGCCCAGTGCCATTGGTGCTGTGTCCCTCGCAGGCCGGGCAGGTGGTGTCCACACAGGAACGTTTCCGACTCGGATCTTTAGTGTAAATGGAGCTGCAGCTGTGTGGCAAGGACGAAAAGCAGCTGGGGAAGCAGGGTCAGGGTCAGGACATGGTTGGAAGGGAGCTCTATGGGGCGTCGAGCTAAGCTCCTCTGGGGCGGTGCACGCGGCTCCACGGGC
>PVKA01039953.1:0-19108 GCA_004027165.1 Ctenomys sociabilis
ATATAAAAATATTTAAAATCACAAAACCTTCAAAATAGTAAACATTTTCTTCTGAAGTAGCACTTTAAAATGACTACTTTTTTAAGGATTTTTTTCAGCTACTTTTTATTGATACATTTTAGATATACTTAATGATAACATTCAACATAGGGAATCTGCACCTCTGCATGGTATATCTTGCTGCTGCTTTTTCTCCCCCATCAACTCCTCTTCCTCTCCATTTTCTTTTTTTCTCATCCCTTCCTTCCTTTCCCCTTCATCCTTCCTTTGTGTTCCTCTTCTTTTTTGTTTACTGGTACCAGGAATCAAACACATAGGCACTGTGCTACTGAGCCATATCCTGGACCCCCTGAAAAAATGACTACCTTTAGTATTTTTTAGTTTGAGCCAACAAAATCTCTCCTACTATGAAACCCAACTATTAAAATATGCAATAAATGGATTTGTGAATGAAAAAAAAATAAATAAAAAAAAATAAAGTAAGAAAGGTGACCACCTTTTTCTCTTGAATGTAAATCTGATTCCCCTACATGCAGCAGAACCTTTAATTTGAGGAATCTTGGTGAAAGAGATTATGGCAAACTGGAACAGGATGTGGTAAAACTTAATAATACCTCTTTAGAATGTATCATCATATCACAAAGGCTTTTTTATAAACTCTAGGCCACAAGATCTCAAGCAGTTGTAAATAAACTCATTTATTTTTACTGAGCAAGCTACCTAGAGTCAAGTCTTTACTGGTAATGGATCAGTGATCCTGAGGTGTCAAAGCTAGCATTTCTGTGATTCTTTTGACCTTTGCTTGAGCTCCTAATTGCGAGACTGCTTTCAAAGCTCCAGACATCTCATCCATATTCAAACAAGGAAAAGGAACAGGAAGAACTACTATCATTACCTATCCTTATTATCATAAAAAAAAAAAAAAAAACCTCTAAATAAACTACAGAAAGACATTTGTTTGCATCTCATTAGAACTGTGCTTTATGGCCATCTTCAACTGGTAAGGTGAGAAGGAGACCCCCCCAAGCCGCCAAACCCTGAATCGATCCAGAGCACAGGCCCAGCATGTGAGTGAGACCACCCTAGCCGCTGGACCCTGAATGGACTCAGAGGGCAGGCCCAGTGTGGAACCCTTCAACAGAACTCCATGCAAAGAGACTAGAGACAAGAACCACCCAGCTGATTCAGGAGCAGAACATCTTGCCAGTGTGACACAAAGGGTTCACCTGCAAGGCTGCAGCAGGAGAAGTGGAGCACAGCAGCCAGACCCAAGCCACACCCACCTGGAGGAGTCTGAACTTCATAGATCCAGATCTGGTGTTAAGGTTCTAACTCTATCTAAGCTCTCCACCAAAGGTCAAAAATCAGTGGTATACAAAAATGACAAAAAGAAGGAACAAAAAGCAGACTCAGGCCCTGTGTCCACCCAGTACAAATGCAGATGACACTAGCAAATCACACCCCTGAAATCTCTGAAATAATAGTGTTGGAAGTAAAGAAACAACTGCAGAAAGGTACAGAAGAAATCAGATCAGATACAATTTTTGAAGTAAAAAATTAGTGATAACTATAATCAAAGAAGTACTAAGTGCTTCTAAAGAATACACTAATAAAAGTAGAATAGAATATAAAAATGATGGATCCCTTGAATAAGCAATATAGGAAAGAAATAGAATGTATGAAACATATCCAAAGTGATACACAGGAAATTAAAACCTCAAACACAAGCTGGCAAATCCATTTGAGTGAAAGTGAAAATAGACTCTCTGACCTTAAAGACACCATTGCAGCTAGTGAAAAAGTAAGCAAAGATCTCTTTCTTTGCTTTTAAAGTTGTCTCTTTAAAACAACTAGGATGCAGAAAAAAGTAATTCAACATCTGCAAGACAATGCAAAGATGAACAATGTGAGACTAATAGGCATCAATGAGAAAGAAGGAGTCAATACAAATGATATAAAAAGAATATGGGCACAAGTAATAGCAGAAAACTTCCCAAATATGGGGCAACAATCTAACATTCAGGGAACCGAAGCACACAGAACTCCAAATAACACCAGTTCAATTAAAACCACTCCCAGACATAGAATAATCAAGATCCCAGAAATTTAGCATAGGAACAGTATACTAAAAGCCACTAAAGAAACAGATCACATTTAAAGGAAAACCCATCAGAATAATGGTAGATTTCTCTTCACAAAACATCAAGTCAAGAAGAGCATGGAGCAAAGAACTTTAAGTCTTGCAAGAAAACGAATTCCAACCCAGACTGATACACCCTACAAAACTCTCTTTCAAGTATAATGGAGAAGTAAAATACTTCCATGACAAAGAACAACTAAAGAATTTCATGCCTACACAGACTACTAAATGATGTTCTAGAGAGTGAGCAAAATGATCACAGTCCCATGAATGAGAATGGAAAGAACCCTCCAAATAGGACAAACAATGAAACACGGGAGAATAAGAGGTATACAGTAGGAGTCTTTCAGTTATTCTTTTGTATACAGCAGCAAAATATTTCCATCAGCACACTCTACAAACGGACTTTTCTTGCACCCTATGGGTCAAGATTTCATATGGGTCTACAGGGTGGATTTCAAGGAAATAGCTGTAGCTCAGTCCCACAAGTGACACCTGGCCACCAGTAAGTGTCATGGTCATTATCCATGTCCACAACATACTAGAAGTTTGTGTGATATTCTATCCCCAAACTGCCAGAAGTGACGGTCATTTACTTGTCATTCCAGTATTTATCTTATGTTTTATTCTTAGTATTTCTTTACTATCATGAAAGCTTTTTCTTAGTTCAAATATTTTGAAACATTTAACTTTTAATGAACTAGTATTTAATTTTTTGAATAATGCTTAATCTTATTGTTTGTTTTAAGATTTGTACTATATCTTTGAATTACAATTTATCTAAAAGACATTGTACGATATTTTCTCCTAGCATTAGAAACTTTAAAAAGTATATTTTTATTTTCTGTTGATTTTATATGACTTCTTCCCTGTCCTTTATACACACATACACATACATATATATTAAAAAAATACGTGTATAACCCGACATAGATTGGTACTGTTTCATAGAAATCTTCAATGACCTCTTAAATAAGGGTTCATCTAACATATTTTATATAGTCCTGCATAACTATCACTTTGAAAGCTCTTTATTGTTCATCCAGGAGCACACTGCAACTTCTCATGCCTTTTGAATTATACTCTTTGTTATTTCCTGTATACTATGTCTGGAGGTATTAAAATATTTCAAGTTTGTATAAATAGGAAATATTTTACTTTTAATTTTCAAAGGTATGTTTGCTAAGCATAAAATTCAAAGAGGATAGATTTTTTCTCTTTCAGTCCTTTAGTCTAGTTTCTTACACACTTAGTCCTTTTTTTTCTTTCTAATGTGGAATAAGATGCTATTTAATTTTGTTCTTCCATAGCTAATATTTTAATGTATATGCTTTAACAATTTTTTTCTTTTAATAAGTTTTGGATAATTTCATTTTTGTGTATCTTGGTATGATTTTATTTAAATTTCTTGTGCAAAAGGTTCATTTTTCTTGGAAATATGGTATTATAAGTTGAACTAAATTCAGAAATTTAATTCAGAAATTTTAAATCTTTAAATATTTATTGCCTACTCCTTTCTGCTTTGAGAATTATAATTATATGAATATTTAAAAAAAGAAAAGAGCAGTTAATGCTTACAATTTTTGTTTTTACTCTGATTTTTTTCTTCTCTTGAATTTCTCATAACTTCTTAGTTATTATTTTTTTAAAACAAAATTTATATGTTTATATCTGGTAATCTGAAAAACTAATTTCCACATAGCATCATGTAACTATTGTTGGATTCCTATTACTTTGTTTAGTGAACTCTTGTACCATGTTTAATGCCATTTTCTTCTATTACTATTTTGTATTCTTTAAAAATAATGAAAAAGTAAAAAAAAAAAAAAAAAGAAGAATAGGTTCCTTTGATGTTCTCCAGAACATAAATTACAAGTTCTTTTAAGCTCCTTGTTATGAAATGGTTTAACTCTCTTCGTCTAGTCAGCAAATTAACGACTAACTCAAGATATTCTTAGGATAAGATTTTCACAGACACACCCACCAATTTTTATTACTTTGTGTAATAAAGTACAAGAAATTTTGAATAAAAAAAAAATGGGTAGAGGTGGGAAGGAGAAAGCAGATGGGTAATTGTTTCAGCTAAATGGTTCTGTCTGCCACATTGGTCATTATTTCCTTTTCCTTTTGAAAAAAGGAAATATTTTTCATATATGAGAGAGAAAACTTAACTGGTTTTGCTTTATCAGGTGTCCATCCAACACTGATCCAATAGTTTAAATTTATTTATTTTTTATTTAATTTATGTATTTGGTACAGGGTTTCACTAGGCAACTTGGACTCAGAGTAATCCTCCTGCTTTTAGCCTCCCCAGTGCTAGGATTACAGGCATGCACCACCATGCCTGATCTCAGCAGCTGGCTCAGGTCCCCCAGCCGCAGAGCCCAGTATGGCCTATGGTGCTGGGGAAAGGACCCCTCCCCCTGTGCTTGCTTAAGCAGGGGCTTAGTCCACTGAGCTATCTCACCATCCCCAATTAGCTATAATTTAAATATAAAACATTTGTTATTGTTTAAAAACAAAAACAAAAAAGTACCTCATAATATGAACTTATGCCCCACCCAGCTAATAATATATGATTTTCTTACCCTGGCCCCATAACCAGTATTACGCTAAATTTGGCATCTCTATCTTTCCTATATATATTTCCATTCTGTGTGCTTACTTTCATAATATTGTTTAAGTGATTTTAAAATTTTGTCCAGCAGGGCATGGTGGTGCATGTCAGTAATCCTAGCACTCAAGAGGCTAAGCCAGGAGGATTGTTGCAAGTTTGAAACCAGCCTGGGCTACAAAGCCACACTGAGATGCATAGCGAGACCCTGTCTCAAAAAGACAATAAATAATCATTTCTTGGCCTTTGGGCTAAGATCAAGTGCAAGATAATAAATAAATAAACAAACAAACAAACAAACATGTGTAATTTTATATAAATGGTATTATACTGTAAGTTAGCCCTATATGTTCTTTTCTAAATCTGATTAGGATTTTGAGAATTATTCACATTTGATCTTGTTCATTCAACTTCACTGCTGCTGCTTTACTAAAATATAACTAAACTTGTTCATCCATTTTTTCATTAACAAATATTTAGATTATTTATACTTTGTTGCTATTAAAGCAGTGCTTCTTGTGCACAGTCCCTTCTATACACATGAGATAATTTCTCTAAGACATAGACCCAGTAGTAGAATTGCTAAATCAAAGGCCCGCCACTCTTCAATTTTAGAAAACATTGGCAAATAGCTCTTCACACTAGTTTATCAATTATCTGCTCAGTACCATATATTATGTTCTACCTGTTCTATAGTCTCATCAATTTTTGGAATTGTTATACTCTTCAGGTTTTTTTTTTCAATCTCATGAGTGTGAAATGATATCTTGTCATTTTGACTTACATGTATTGATCACTAATGAAATTTAGCAGTACGTCAGAAAGCTTTGGCCACACTCCTTTTGTCTTCTGTTAGTTTTCTATTGATGCTTTGTTCAGTTTCTGATAGATTTATGGTCTTTTCTTTATTATTCAGATTTTTCTAAGATGCTCAATTTCTCAGCCTGACTGTGGGCATCTTTAATCAAGGATCATTGACTCTCCACCTTAATTCAATTAACAGTAACTGAATTCTTGGTGTTTGCTGGACACTATGGAATTTTGGGAAATGGGAGGTAAATTCCATGGCAATATTATTCTGTCTTTCCAATTGTTTGACCTTGTCTAGCATCTTAAGTGATTTGTTGAATGAGTAAACACAATTCTGAGAGACGTGAGAGCTCTCTTGTGCAGTCTTTATGTGGGTAAGTCCTCAAACTTATTCTGGGCATGGTCAAGGAGAAAAGAAACTTAAGAATGTAAAAATAGGGATAGACAAGATACTCAGCAGACCAAAAAGCCTGCTTAGGCAAATGCAGGGACCACAGTTCAATTCCAAGCACCACATGCCTTGCCAGCCCTGCCTCTAGGGCAGGCTGAGCCAGCCACAGAATCCAGCAGCCACGGAGTCCGGGAGTAGTGGCACACACCTGTAATCCCAGCACTGTGGAGGCTGAAAACAGAAGGATCACTATGAGTCTGAACTGCATGTGAGACCAAATACATATTTTTTTTTAAAAAAAGAATGTAAAAACTACATAGGAAGACAAACTCAAATATAACAAGAGCTTTCCCTTTATCAGATGTGTTCAAAAACATGAAGTTCTCATTCACAGGAGGGAATTCAAGAATAGTCACGTTAACTTTCTCCCAGAAGTTTTGGACAGGGAAAATAGTTAAGGTTTGGAATATTTAAATCCTTCTCTATTTTCTGAACTCTAATAAAATAGAATATGTCATCTAATTTGATTTAAGATCCTAATTTTCTAAAAGCCCTCATAATTGTGAAATCCACATCTATCCGTCTGATGATTTCAATCAATTGCTCATCCAATGTCATAAATTCTATGTGTGTTGCTGGTTTCATAAATCATTTTTCTGGTAGCCCTTCTACCTTACATAATCGTTCATATTCTGATAAAACAAATACAACCTTATTTCCTGCACATGACCTAATATATTAGCACTAATATACAGCACTTGGAAAAAACAAATAAATATTTGCTTCTTTTTCCAGTGTTACTCCCCATGGAACACCATTACTGTTATGAAGCCAGCCCTTTCATTATACTATGTGGGCATCTGAAAACGTGAACTTAACTCTTGGAATTAGGTTCTCCAGTGGTATCAAAATGCTTCTGTTGTCCTATAATCATAGATTCAAAAACAGGAAAAGACATCTAACCTGTTATATTTATCTAAATCTAAATCAGGGATCTGATATTATCCGCACAAAGGAATCAGAGCAGCCCTCTTTTGCCTTCTAAATCTGTCTGGTTTGCACATCATAGGCTGCTATGGAGCTCCTTAATCAGTCAGTGAGCATTTGTGGAGTGTCTGCTTGGAATGTGACACTGAGCTAAAGTTAGGGCTTGGCCTGCTACGTAAGACAAAGTCTCTACTCTCCAGAATCCTGTGATCTTACTGGAGAGAGATCATGTGCATCCTGAGAGCTAAGACAGTAGGACATACATGCTTGAAAGCCAGAATGTTGTGTACAATAGTGACCCCAAACTGTCTTTGTAACAAATGGGCAGGATGACATCCAGAGTTCTGGATTGCATCAGATAAATGCAAAGTCATCTATTGAGAGAAAAGACACTTCAGGGGGCAAGACCAGAGGTTGAGAAGACAGTGAAAGATCATGAATTTGTCTTGGGCACACCTGAGGAAGGACACTGTTGAATGTCCAAGAGTTGGGCCTATGAGTTTAGAACCCAAAGCAAGCATGAAACTAGGATGAAGGTATAAATTGTGACATCTCTGCCCCATTGAAAGTTGAGAGATGTGAGAAAAGAGCCTAGAGCCATGCTGATGGAACTGCCAACATGTAACAGTTGGGTGAAATAGATGCACCCCACTAAGAAAGCAAAAAAGACAGATGGGCACCACAGAGATGAGGGAATGAGTCAACAGTAAGGCTGGACACTGCTGTAAGGCCATGCAGATGAGGGCAGAGGGAGGGCTGTCGGCTTTTGTTCATGGTGGCTGGAAAAGACTTGGGGGAGAGGTCAAAGCTTGTGCGGACCCCAGAACAGCAAGGTGGAGGATGGGGCTTAGCTATGGAAAGGAGGGAAAAGAATCTTCTCACAAGGGGAACAACACTGCATAAAATGCAAGCAGTGCAGCAGCAGTCAGGGAATGATGTGTGTCAGAGCAGAAATTCCCTACACAGTAACCTTTGGAAGGGGACATGGGAGAGGAAGCTAAGGCCAGAAGGGCCTTGTATGTCTGGCAAAGCACTTGGATTTTCCTCTCCAACAAAAGAGTCATCTGTGGTTTCTGAGCCTAGAAACTACTCTGTAAAGCCCTGGGAGGGGCTTAGTGGTTGTGAGACATGTGATTCTTCTCCAAGTAGGCAGGGATACACTTGACAAACAGAATCACACCAAAATGCAGGAGCAATGGCTAAACTGCAGTGGAGCAAGCAGGTATGTTGTGCTATCCTGTGAGCTCATGGGCTGGAAACCCTGTGAAGGAGGTGCTGATTAGAGTTGTTATTAACACGGTCAGAGCCATCCAAGGAGAAGCATAGAAAACAAGAGCCTGCAGGCAGGAAGTGGGAAAACAGTTACTACCTTGCTCCTGTAATTTCTGACTTTGTAAGTTACATCAGGAGGAGCTGTACTAGGACTACAGAGTTGCCCTGGCTGCATTCACACTGCTGAGCCTGGTCATTTCTTTCTCTAATCCAGGGTTAATTTTTTTTTTTTTTTTTTTTTTTTTTTTGTCTTTTTGAGATAGGGTCTCACTATGCAGTTCAGGCTGGCCTTAAGCTCACTTTGTAGCTCAGACTGGTCTCGAACTCACAACAATCTTCCTGCCTCAGCCTCCCAAGTGCTGGAATTACAGCCCTGCACCACCACACCCAGCTCCAGGGTTAATTTTATGAGGATAAAATCTCATCTTGTTCTGGGAGCGTCTGTCGCTCTGGGCATTGAGCCAGGGATTCACATCTGTGTGTTTTAAAAATGCTATGGCCCTGACCCCTCTTCCTCCTGCCTCCCATCCCTAGAGGAGAAATAGAAGAGAGAACCAATATAAAGAGGTTTGGGGTTTTTACTGGACAGAGACTTGGAGGCCTATGGAAGTCAACAAAGTTGATGGCACGAACAGAAGAACAAACCGTGAAGCTGATTCCTCCTATAAGCCTCCTTTCCTCTCTCCACCCAAGTGAAAGCAGTGTCCTTGTTCCTTCTTTTGTGTATTTTCTGAGGCCTTACAATGTTCTCAGTATCTATCCAGGTACTTGGAACCATCCAGTGATCACCTTGGACTCCGCCCCTGCCTCATGCACGGAGGAGGAGAGGCAGATGAACAGTCACTGGTGGGAATTGTGTGTTTGCTACTATGATGAGTGCAGTGAAGCACAGTGACAGGACAAAAACTGGGAGACATCATCTGGACACTAAAGGCGGCTTCCTTGGGGTCATAGCATTACTACGAATTTAAGACATCAAGGTGGATTAGGGTCAGCTGGAGAAGAGACAAAAAAGAGGACCTATAACTTGGAAAAGATCAACAGGGCCAGGAAGAAAAGAGGAAAGGCTGGACCAAAAGCTTAGCAGGGAAGATGATACTGTGGACACATCCCCCACCGAAAAAGACTTGGGTAGTTACCCTAAAATGAAGGGGGTATCTAAGAAGCATCTTTATTTTTTTTTAAAGAAAGTATAAAATAGTTAAAGCACATTCATTTCTTTGGATAAAAGGTGCTATATTTCCTCTGTAAATTGATAAAAAGATTATAGAAAAAACAAAGTACAAAATGGTATTAAAACAGAAAAATTACAAGTGATATAGAACTTCACTTAACAAAATAATATGAATTTCACAGTATTTGTTGTAATGCATCGTGTTGTCTTCTAACTAGTCCTTCATATTACCAGACATATGCATGTAAAATTGGACGAAGAAAGACAAAAAAGAAATATATAAACAATTAAGAGCAGAAAAAGAACACACAATTGAAAAAAGGAGACAAAACAAATTGAGCATTATCTGCTCCTTTCCATAAACCAGCAGCAATCCACAGTACAGTTGTCCAGACCATCCTGCCTACATAGATATATAAGAAGCATTTTTAAGCCAGCAATAGACAGTAAGATCAGATTTCTATTGAAATCGTTGACAATACAAATAGTATAGATGCTACTAACATTGTATCCATATTAAGAATCAAAAAAGCACTTCCTCAGACTCTGATCCCTAGGGCTTATGCAACCCTGACTCTGTACATTTTCTGCGGTCAATGGATCACTTGGCTGTTGCTGAAGGAGGAGAAAGAGGCAGCCGGCAGATGTTCCCTGGAACAGTGGCCAAGAGAAAACTGCTCTCAGGCGGCTGGCACACACTTAGCAGCATGAGAGTCAGATAAGGGCAGCTTGGAACTGTTGGGAGGCTAATCTAGCTTACTTCGGAATGATACACACATGGGGGAAGTGCCCAAGATACTCTGTGCAGTAGGCAAAGTTCAGGACGTGGAGAGGAGACGCAGTCCTGCCCTGGGTTCTGCATGTGCTTTCATGAATATATAGGTAGGAATATAGGAATACATTTGAATGGAAAGGAAGCCTAGAAATCAATACACAAGAACTGTAAATGTGCTTTTAGTCTGCTTTCTGCCTTACTAGGTTTTCAGATGTTTTTCTCTCGTAAGCTCTTGGCAGTTGGTGAGTAGGAAAGAACACAGCCAGCACCAGCTGCCTGCCTTCAGATCAAAGCAGGTGCTAGTTTGCCCCTCCTGGTGTTGCCATTCCAGACACCCTTGCTCAGTACAAGAATCTCTTGGGGTGATCTGAACAAGAAAAGAGCCCCAATTGACCTATTTTCTCTTGAACAACTATTTCCCTCTTTGAGATCCTTAATTACAACACAGAGGACCCTGGAAGGGGCTCATTTAGTCATCCCTAGCTCCCTCAAAACAGGATTTTATGACCCTGATAAAAAGTGAGAAATAATTTGCCACTCTCAGAAGTAGAATGAGTCACTGAAGTCTCCTCTGCCTGTCCCTTATGTGTTTTGCATTCTAAGAAAACTCGTCATTTGTAAGACTAATCTTCTCCTAAGTTGACTAGTCCATTGGACTTGAAAGTCAAAGCTAAGTCGGAGGGTTGGTCAAAGTAGAAAATAGCCATTCAATAGATAGGTACCACCATAGACTGCATCATGGTCCACAGCAGTCACTGTACTTCAGGTCTGATCTAGACGCTGACCTAAAACTATTCCTCTGCAATGGGAAACACTCAGAAATGTTTCCTGTATTTGTTGGGAATTTTCCAATAGCAGGTGACACTGACTTGAGTGGAGGGCGGGATTCACATAACTGAAAAATCCAAGGCAAAACTGGGTCCCATTTGCCTGGTCTGGGTTATACGTTCATCACTGATTGGTCATTTTTCTAGAAGGACAGAATTACGAATTAGCTAGATCTAGGGCAGCTACCAGCTGTTGGAGTCCAGACTAGGAATTAGCCTCCCTGGAAACCTCAAACCAAACATAGAACAGAAAAGGTTCCCCAAATAGGAAATTGAAGAGTTGTTAGCATCAGATAAAGAAAAGGGATGCCCAAAGGCAGGCATCCACAAAGCCCAGGGATTCACTTAGAGTCTTTTCAAGGCATGTTTCATTTGGATTTATGGTGGTAACTTGGGTGGATGAGACCAAGAGTTCAGAAAGGAAAAGACTGGCATCCTAGGATCCCTAGTGCTTCTGACTCTGGTCTGTTCTCACATGCATTTTCCACAGTGTTCCCATAGTGATCTCACTAAAATGCAAATCTAACCATTCTCAGCTTGGAATCCTTCAGTGCACCCAGCTGCCTCTCCACCCACGCCCACAGCCAGCAGTGTTGAATCCAAATTCACTCAGAGCACACAAGGCCTTCTGCATGCGTCTCTGCCTGGCTCCCTTGGCCTCACACTGTCGCCCCAGCAACACTGAGCCTCTGAACTTACCAGCGTTCACACTCATGGACACATGGGCACACACCAGTCTGAGTGCTCCTTCCTTTCTCTGGAATGTCTCTTTCCTTTTCTCATCCAGTATGTTTCTTGTTAACTCCGCGTCCTCCTTTCCAACTTCACCTAGACATCATCTCCAAGAAGCCCTCTCTCACCTTGCATAAGGACGATAAGCATCTCTGCCTTCACACTTATCTCTATGTATTCATATTTATACAAAATGATTATGGTTAAGAGTTGTGTCTTATTAATGTATGCAGCCCCAGCTACTGCAATGTTCCCTGGTCTCAAGTAGATTCTTAAACAAAGTTTAATGAGTTAAACAATCTAGGGCTCAGTTCCCCATATATAAAATGAGATCGCCACATTACATGAACTGAAATTCCTTCTATCTCTGGAAAGTCATTGTCAAACAAGTTCTTGTCACTAGACAGCAATATCAGGACAGAATGGGGCACAAAGGAAGTAAACTTTGATTTGTGGGTAGAAACTAAGACTAAGTTCTAAGCAAAGGGTAATATCTGTGGCCAAATTAGACAGCTCTTTCTTTCTTTCTTTCTTTCTTTCTTTCTTTCTTTCTTTCTTTCTTTCTTTCTTTCTTTCTTTCTTTCTTTCTTTTTTTCTTTTTGAGACAAAGTCTCATTATGTGGTTCAGGCTGCCCTTGGACTCCCTACGCAGCTCAGGCTGGCCTCAAACTCTTGGCTGTCCTCTTCTCTCAGCCTCCCAAGTGTTGATGTCCCACCGTATCTGGCCACATTCTGTATTCTTAAGATGGAGTGAGGTTAACACATGTCATAAAAAGTGGTGAAAAATAGAACTACAGGCCCTCTTATGGCAAGCTCACCATACAGGGAATGTGGACATTAATTTGTGAAGTCTAGCACACACTGACCACAGACAGAGTAAGAACTCAGCAGTGATGTTGAATCTAATGCCAAAACTATTGACATGTATGTGGTAAGGAAAGGGTTAAGGCAACCCCTCTCTACATCATACAAATAGCCACATACTGTCCTGACCAATTCTCACTAGCAGCAGTTCAGTGTAAAAAAAAAAAAAAATCTGGAAGGATTTCTGCTCACCAAGAGGGAAAGGAAACTGAAGAATAAATACAGAAGTTTGTTACCAGGACTAAGGCTTATGAGCAATGAAATAGTCCTACCGTACTGTGAGTGTCATTTGAATACTTGCAGGAAGTCCCACTCCTATCAGTATTATCACCAACTTCTTTAGGTTCTTGTGCTATTCTAACATCTGCTGGAAACTGGACTACAGCAAGACTGCATTAATGGCCAGTGGAAAAATGCACTGAAAGTAGGACAAGAGCATCAGTATTTCATCACTGGTAGCTAGATAGACTTTCCCAAGAGCTTTCCCACTTTTCAAAACTTGCACATCAAATTACTTGATGAGGAATAAATATAAATTCTTTTTTTTTTCAAAAATCACACATTAGGAGGAACTCTAAGAGTGTTCAAAGTACACTTTCTTCAAAACAGAATTAATTATCTTTGATCATTCTAGCATTCGTTTTCCAACACTTAGGTAAAAGTTGACTTTCCGAGGTGTTACCACAGTATTTGTGCTACTCATTTGGCTTTTTAAACCACCATGAGTTTGTGCCAAAAGACGAGTTTTGTCAGGTGACCAGAGCCTTGGTAAGATGAATATATTTTGCTTCATTTAGCATATTCATTTAAATTCTGCTATAGGGACACTTGTCAATCTTCTCCCCTATTCTAACTCGGACTTCCTGACAATTTTATGTAGAAAATTAAAGTAATATTCTTTTCTGAACCGGAATTGATTTTGCCCCGCTCTTGCTTCAGAAATAATAGCAAAAAACAAAAATAATAGACTCAAAGACCTTGAGTTTCACGGATTCCTTCTTTGCTGTCTGGATTAAAGCCATAATGTGAAATCGGAACGTTTTTCTTTCTCCTCTTCATCTCCTACATTTGAGAATAATCACTTGACTCGTGTCACTGCCTCGTATGACTTTGTTTTTGCTGCTGAAAATAAATCAGTTCAAGGGCTAGTAATTCAATCATCTTGTTTTCCCTCCCTTTAAAAGTCACTCAAAACCAGAAACCTCCTCTCCCCTGGTTCTGTGAGGAAATGGCAAGGAAATCTTAGACTCCAGGGCTCTGAGGTTGAAGGGAGTCAGGCATGTCAGAAGCCTAACAGAAAGGAGGTGGTGGGAGAGGCTGTCATCTGGCTACAGTAATTCAACGCCACTCATCACATGACAATTTTATTTGGCTTCATCCATCCAAATACTTGGCCTCGTACCTTCTTTCATTTTCTTTCTAGACCTCTGCCCCCATCCCTTTCTCTCTCCCTCTCCCTCACTCCTCTACTGTGTAATGTTAAGTAACTGTGACCTGGACAATTGGCCAGGACAAGCCGGCACATCTGAGGAAGGAAGCCTATTGCCCCACCTACTCCTACCTTCCAAAACACACACAAAAAATATGTTAGCAGTCTATTTCTTCCTTCAGAGATTACAATAAGGAGATGACATCCAGGTCTCTAGCCTAAATAAATAGATGCAGTTTTAAAATTACATTTCTGCAACAGTGTCACCCCTATGTTTGGCCTCATGATACAGGGCCAAAGCATCTGTGTCAGGATTTGGAAGAACAAAGTTTTAAAACTGACCCTGCCTTTATCCAGCTGTGTAGCTAGAAAAGCCCTTGAGTTTTGTAGGTCTCAGTTTCCAAACATGTAAATTTTACCTCAAAGTCTGTCTGCTTCTGAAACTCTGGAGTCTCTGATCTCTACTGAATATCTTCTCTAAATCCTAGTGTGAAGTGTGCAGTCCTTTTATGATGTCCAACTTTATTCTTAAAAGAAAGCAAAAGCCCTATTAAAAGAATGTTTTCAGTTTGATCACGTTTCCACCATAATATCCATAGGAAATATGTGATAATACTTGTAGGCTCTATCACTGCCAGTTTAAAGATATTTCCACTTTGAAGAGCTCAGTCCAACTGACCCAAGGACATGCTCTGTAGGAGCAAGCCTGAAATGTGTTTTCTCTAGTCTCAGCTGATGTGGGCCTCCTCCCCAGCAAATGTCTTCACAGGATAGGAGGGACTCGGCAACAAAGGAAAAAGAATATTTCTGAGTCTCTACCTTGGGCCATCCCAACAGGACCTCAGGTAAAAATCAAGATTCACGTTATCCACCTCAATAACTACTTTCCCTGTGTGGCTCTTGTACACTTGACATGTGCCTAGAGAGAATTAAGATGTGTTACAAGCAGAAAAATGCACACTAGATTTCTAAGGCTTCATATGAAAATACAAATGTAAACTATGCCAATAATGTTTAAATTGGTTCCATGTTAAAATGATAATTTTATATATATTTGGCTAAATTAGTGCCAGGCAGAGTGGTACATGATGACTATAGTCTAGACGCTCAGGAGGCTGAGGAGAAGGGTAGGGTCAAGAGTTCGAGGCCATCCTGCGTGTTATAGCAAGCTTAAGACCAATGCAGACTACCTAGTGAGACTCAAAGAAAAAACAAAAAAAATAGAAAGATATTAAAACTAATTTCACCTGTTTTTTATTTTTAACCATGGCTACTAGAAAATTTTAAACTACAGAGGCAGCTCACTTTAAGACTACAGAAACCAAAGTTTCTTCTACTCACTGATAACACCACCTGGATCATTTCATTGGTTTATCTGGGCATATCCAGTAGAAGGCTAAGAACACTAAGAACACGAGGGCTCACACTATTTTGGTTGACCCTAGACAGTCACATTTCCTTACATCAGGCAAAGAGGGGAGGCCTGGTACCCCAAAATGAGGAAATTATTTCTCAAAGCCAAGTTACATAATTTTATTTCTTTCTTTCCTTTTTTATGTTTGACAAATTCACACTGATTTCAGCACCAGGAACACTGCCAGTTTGGCAGTTCTATTCTGAATTTTCTCTCTGATCTGAGGTACAAAGTTCCTGGACTGTGTAAGTTTTCCTTCCTGCTCTAGTACTTCTGACCTGTTTGGAAAGGTTACAGTCAAGAACTTAAAACTACTGCAATGAGATTGCAGTGTGATGTAGGAGAAAGTTTGTGCAACTGAAAACAAAACAGGACTAAGTAGCCTGAGTTTAATGCAAACAGAAGAAAACAGCAGTTTCCTCTTGCAAACTTCCTCTTCTCTAAGGAGTAATGCTTTTTAGACAGCATATCTCAAAATCCTCCCCTCTGACATCTGCTCCGAGCCTCTCTTCCTATGTGACACTTCTTCCTCATGCCCAGTTCCTCCCTGGTGAGGCTTCCTACTAATTTCTCTCACATGCTGAGCCATTTGCAGCCTCTAAAGAATACTGTGCTGCTGTTCCCTGTGTCGGAAAGGCTTTCCCCTACTTCCTTCTCTCCACCTGGCAAAAATCTACCCAACCAAATTTCAAAGCTGAGTTTTGTTCTGAGGCCTTGTCTAAGCGTCAGGCCAATCAGAAGGCTTCTGGCCCGTGAGTGTAATATGGGAATCATTTCCGGCTTGGCTCCCGGCTCTCTTCCTTCTTCCAAAGTCCCTGAAGCTCTGTTCCTATTGGCAGTGCCTGTCTAGATTCTGATCGTAGCAAGCAGGCATCAGATGCCTGCGGAATGAATGAGTGAATGAATAAGTGAATGTTTAGTCCCTATTGTTTCAGTACGCATTGCTGGAAATACTTAAATAACCAAGCTAAATTTTTGTCATTCTCTAATGTGAAAATAAACCCTACATTTGAACTTTAAGCACTTTCACTGGACTTAACTCCAAAAGACATAGCAAGATGATATATTTCCCTGTGTTTAATTTAGGCTTGATTCTGTTTTATTTTCAGGTGTTCAGGAGACACGATAAAGAGGCAATCCAGTGGCACTGGATGAAGGATGGGTCTTCCTGGATACGCTGTCTGTCAGTTCCCAGTGCACGTACTTTGACTTCTTGGTTGAGAAGTCACAAGTGTAGATCTATCCGTTTACATTTTGTTACTTACACCCTGTGGGATCAATAAAATGTATTTCTCAGGTGTGCTAGGTGAGAAACCTACTACCATAACTGTAGTAAAACAGACTGAAATGAATATCCCTGAGGAAGATGGAGTCCCTGACTCTTGTTTTATACCTTCTACATAGCTTATAAGCAAAAAAAAAAAAAAAAAAAAACAGAGCAGGAATCCTGACTATTGCATTCATCAAATGGTGGTTACTACCATAAAGGAGTGCACTATGACTATTCGTTGGCCAAAAGGTAAAAGAATAATAATTGTGTGTGAGATATAAAGCTCATATTATTAAAACAGCCCATAACCAGGCAGTGTTGAGAGCAGCTTATTATTGGTAAACATATTCTCTTTTGCATAAAAGATGAAGAAGGGAAGAAGAAGAAAAGTAAATAAAAAATGTTTTGCACATGCACCAACTCCCCAGGATGAATGCACTCATTATGTGCTGCAAACGTGTACTAATAAAATAGTTTCAAAGGTGAAAAGAAGGACCAGCGAAATAGCTCAGCAATCTAAGCACCTGCCTAGGCAAGCATGGGGACCGAGTCTCAAACCCAGCACCACGTGCTGCTCCTCCTCTCCCCTGGGTACACAGAGCAGGTGACTGAGTCCAGGCGTGGTGGCACACACCTGTGATCCCAGAGCTGAGGAGGTTGAAAACAGGAGGATCACTACAAGTCTAAGGTTCATAGTGAGACCCTGTGCCAAATGCAGTAACTATAGCTTCCTCTCCTCATTTTTGAATCTGAAATTAAGCATTATGTCAGAGTCAAGAATGGCAGAAATCATTTTCATTCCATAAGCATCAAAAATAAAGCATGGAAAAACAAATTGCTGCAGTATGAGTACCCTGGCAGACTCTTCGAAGAGTTCACAGATAAGAAGATGCTATGGATAGAATTAGCAATGCATGGAGCTTTATGTGTGATCCTGTATCTCTTCTCACCAAGCCAGAGTCCCCCCAAAGGTCACACCAAGTCTCTGGGTTTCCCAATTACTTTAACCCTTCAAAAGTATGTTGAAGCCAAAATGGGAAGGAAAAGTGTTCAACAGAATGGAAAGTTGCAGCCTTCAGGGGACTTGGTGCCAGAATAATGACTCTGGCTAAAAATAGTGGGTTTGCAAAAGCTCTAGTTTTGGTTTGGTTTGGTTTGGTTTTTTTGCTTTCAAAATTAACTATATCCTCACTGATGTTGCTTTAAATTTAGCCAAGCATGAAAACAAGGCACATTTTAGTCAAATGGGAGCCTCCAAAATTAAAGATTTCTTTCAATTCAATGAGGTGGCACAGACATCTGGAGAAAAGGTTGGACATTTTGTATTTCTTCCTTCTCTGGAAAGAACGTCTTGTCATCACCCTCCTTATCACCATGAATCTAGCACTTTTATGAATCCTTGGATATTCTGTCAAGTAAGGGCCAAAGTACAGTCTAAGATCTCTTAGAGTCGAGCCAACTCTTCCACTTAGCAGTTTCACTTTAGATAGATTATTTAACCTTTTGGGGAATGGAAATAGTAATGAGATCTAATAACTTCATAGGGTTACTGTAAGAGTTACATAAGACAACACATATGAAGTACCTCGCATATGGCAAGCGCATGAAGACATCGACTTTATTGTCATCATTATCGTCACCATCCCCAAAATTAATGTGCTGTGTGCTCATTTGGAACAGGACTAACATGGTTACATTTGCTATGAAGAAATATCATCTTGTTAAGCAAAATAACAAAGTAAAGGTTGTGAGGGGAGGAGTATATTTTTATAATGAAAAAGAATTTAAAGGCACCATTAACAAGAAGCAATGTAAATACAAATTTGGTCTTCTCCAAACCTTAGCTTTGAAAAACTCACCCTACCAACATTTTGGCCAATCTATTTTCTGCTGTATTTGTTTTATAAATACGGTTTCTACATTAGTGTGTACAATTTCCAGTTAATTGTACATTAGCCTGTATAATTTTTAACATATTCTAACATTCAAATTTTATTCTATTCAGCCAATGCATTTAGTTTAAATGAATTGTGTGAGAGGAAGGGAGGGAGGTTAGAAAACGGGTAAGAAGGAAAATTGTTCATAAATGTGCTGTAAAGAGATAGCAAGAATTTACTTGTGCTGGAAAACCGGCTTCTGTAAAACAGCCTTGGCTCACAGAAGGCAAACAAGGCTGCATTACCAGGCAAATGTGGAACAGCTGCATGAGTGACAGAGCAAGCCCTGCTGAGGCCTGCGATTTCCACATATTTCTCAGCCTCAAATCATGGGATGGGAGAGCTTCAAATAAATCTTGAGCATTGAGTCCAGGTGAACTACCCCCTTACCAAATGCTAAACTGTCACTTTTCTGTTCAGTTTGGCCATTTAAACTTGTAGTTTTAGGATAATGATACTAAAAATCTCCAAG
>PVKA01039954.1:0-19109 GCA_004027165.1 Ctenomys sociabilis
ACCCTGGGATTCCATGTAGACAATGTATTTGTTGAAGTCTGAGAACTCCTCCATGGTGGGCCGGAAGGTCCTGACCATGCACCTGGGCCTTCGGGCACCAGCGTGCTCAGGCTCCATCCTTGCAATGGAAGCAACCCCAGAGGCAGTTGCCGAGGGCACAGCTGGGTGCGAACTTCTAGGGATGCTGAATGTGAACGCTATCTTCTTTACTTCCACTTCAGTGTGTCTGAGGCTTAGAAACTCAGATTTGACCTTTTGATGGAAAGAAAGTCTATTTCCCGCGTTGATAATGCACCACCAGCACTCTATTCTGTTTGCATTATGTCTGAAATAAATAGAAATACAGTTTTAAGTGTTTAATTCAGAAATGGAGAAATAGCATGAGAAACAAATTACGGTGTAAATTCTCACTTATTCGACAAAAGCCATAACACCTCACCCCTGTTGGGTGATAGAGAGGATCATCCTCTCCCAAGATCACTCGAAGTGAGAAACCCACTCTGGGAGGAAACTCGACAGCGAGGACGCAGCATTGAGGGCCACTGCGCTGCTCCAGGGAGACAGCAGGCCTCCAGGAGGGGACAGCATTTGATTTATTTGAGAGATGGTAATGGAAGCCCTAAATCATGCTTGAATAAACACAACAGAATTGAAATGATCCCCTGCATGCCATGGGATTATAGCACAGTGAGAGAAAAATCAAATGCAACTGAAGTGACTACAACTATAGGAAAACACCGAATGTGAGTAACACGTTATAGAATTTTCACTGCATCATTAGGAAGCAGGTTAAGGTTCTTAAAATGAAGTCATATTGGAAGCACAGCATACCACATACGTGAGAGACAAGGAGAATGGTATTCTGATGAATGTTTGTAGCTGTGACAGCACCAATGAAAAGCATAGCATGATGCCAAATAATGTAATGATACATACTTGGGTTCTAGAAAAGTAGGAACAATCTGAATCTGAAACTAGTAGAAGCAAATATTAGACCAGAAATCAGTGAAATTGGTTGGCCTGTTGGCCAGGCATGTGGGCACACACCTATAATCCCAGCACTCAGGAGGCTGAGGCATGAGGATTACTTTGCTTTTGAGGCCAACCAAGGCTCCAAAGTGAGTCCAAGACTAGCCTCTTTCTAGAAGAGGTCAGTGCACCAAAGCCTTCATTCCTCCAAGGGATAACCAAGATTGATAGGGCCTGTGACATAGGTCACTGACACAGTGCCTCCCTGGCAAGCCAACATCCTGAGTTTGGTTCCCAGTGCAAAAAAAAAAAATTGATAAACCTTTAATCAAAATTACCAAAACAAAGAAAGAAAATATACATATAGCAATGCCATACAATTAGGAGGTGATTAAATCTGTGCAACAATTTTGGCTAATTATTGTATAGCCATCTTCACAATGTAGATTCTTCCTATCCAGGAACAGGGAATATCTTCATTTTCTGAAATCCTGTACAACTTCTTTTTTCAGAATACTGTAATTTTCATTGAATATATCTTTGATTCCAAGTATTTCATTTTCCTTGTTGCTATTGTAAAATGTATTGTTTCTCTAATTTCCTTCTCAGTATGTTTGTTATATGTGTAGAGGAATGCTATTGACTTTTGAATATTGACTTTGTATCCTACTATGCTACTAAATTTGTGTATCAATTCTAGTAGCTTCTTGAGCTCTTTGGGTCTTCCAAGTAAAGTATCATGTCACCTGCAAATATGATAGTTTAACTTCTTCATTACCTATTCTTATTCCTTTTATTTCTCTCTCTTGTTAAATGGCTGTAGCTAATAATTCCAGAACTATATTGAATAGGAGTGGTGATAGAGGACATCCTTGTCTTACACCAGAGCTGAGAGTAAAAGATTTCAGATTTTCTTTTTTTTTAAATTTATTTTTTATTTTATTGAAGTACAAATATCAATGAGACAGTTTTAAGATACCTTAACAAGACAGATTTGATAAATTAATACATTGGAAACAGTTTTCATAATGTTTTGGTATAATAGAAGGTGCATACATGATATTATACTTACAGACATTATTATAGCAGATGTCTCATAACTAAATTAAGAGAGTGTAGCTGTTTACTTATCTTATTTTTTATACCTGAACTATATCACAGATTCAATAATACTTCTACCTTGTTATTTTTCTAATGGTTGTCCATAGTACTAGAAGCCGACATAATATCCTGTCCAACCACCATTAGTGCACATCTTGCCTCTCATAGAATTACGTAGAAGTATGGCATATCTATCCCAACTGTACTGTCCATACACACACATCGTGATTCTTCCTTTCTTTATCCCTTCCTTTGTCTAGACCTGTCAAAGATGGGCACTCCATTGTCATTCAACCAATTTAGGTGCCTGAACTTGGCGACACAATCCAACACAGTCTAGCATTCCACAACAATAGTGAGTTATCTGAAGAAGTTGTCGACCAGATTTCAGATTTTCCCCATTTTCAATTATGTTAGCCATTGGGTGGTCACAGGTGGCTTTTATCAGATTGAAGTAGAGGCCATCTATTCAAATTTTCTGTAGATTTTGAACATGAACATGAATGAGTGTCGGACTTTGTCAAAAGCCTTTTCTGCATCGATAGGCTAAGCTGTGAAAGGCTCAATTCAACAACTTCTGACATTGCCAGTCCTACAGATAACCCACTACAATTTAGACTATTGGGCTGAATTGGATTACTTAGCTGAATTTATGCTCCTGCAATATTTAAATGGTAAGGGAACACCCATCTCTAACAAAACTAAACAATAAAGGGGATACAATGAAGGACCATTTTGTATCTGTATATACAAAATAGCATAGATATACAGCTATTTTTCTCTTAATTCAATGAGAAGAAAGATTTGTACTAATAGTGTTTGGACAGGATATCATGTCTGTATCTTGAACTATGAAGAACCACTATGAAGATAACAATATTCAATGTATTAATTATTGAAACTGTCCTATTAATCAGTTTTGAAACTGTCTCATTGCTATTTCTCAATAAAATTAATTTTAAAAAAGAAAACAATGCAGAAAATGTGAGGCTACTGGTGATTCAAGTAACTTGTTAATATTTAGTTTTATGTGGTCCTTGTGAAAATATTACCCATTTCAAGTATTTTTAAAACTATAAAAGCTCATCTTCTAATGGCCCATACATATATTGTTCTTGCTTAATTCTATAATAAATAAGGCAGAGAACTAATGATATTCCCACTAAAATGACGATCTTGTAATAAAATAATAATGAAGGAATGAAAATAAAACAGAAAGTGCTCAGACATTCCGTCATGGTTTCACACTCCTGCAATCGCAGAGCTCAATAACCCAGGCAGGAGGATTGCTACAAGTCCCAGGCCAGTCTGGGCTACAGAGGGACTTCAAGGCCCACCTGACAACATAGGGGAAAACTGTCCCCGACAACCCAGTTCCCAAAACACAAGACGCTTCCCATGTGCCAGTGACTATCTTGTGCACAGCAGCTTCAAAACCAGACAAACCAAAATCTGCCCAGAGGTTACCAAGCCCAAGGCTGAGTTACTTTTTCATCGTTGAAACCAAATACCTGACACCCAAATAAAGAGGAATTTATTTGGCTCACATCATGCAGTTTTCAGTCTGCGGTCAGCTGACTCCAAGGTAGGTTGGTCCCACAGAGGGGTATCAGAGAGGAGCTGGAGGCCTGGGCAAAGAGGGCAGGCAGAGGCAGCAGGCAGTGAAGCAGCAAGCCACAAGACACACCTGCACCCCTCTCAGGCCCTTATATCTGTGTCCAGGATACCCACCCTTAGGGTGGATAGCACTCATAGGAAGGGTGGGTCTTCGCATTACCCACTCCCAGACTTGAGCCTACCCATCTCTCAGCCTTAATCCCAGCATTACACTCTTAATTCCAGCATCTCCCCTGCAATGCCCCTCTGCCATGCCACCCTGCCTGGGAGCAGCCCATTATAGACTGAAACCTCTCCCAAGTGTGAGCCAAATAAACCTGTCTCTCTTTAATTTGGGGTGTCAGGAATTTTGCCCCAGGGATGAGAAAAGTAGCTAAAACAGAATTCAATGTCAGAGCCACGCCTGATGACACACACCTTTAATCCCATCACTCTGGGGGCTGAGGCAAGAGGATCAACAGAAGTTCCAGGTGAGCCTAAACTACATAGTGAGTTCAAGGCCAGCATGTACAAAATAGTGAAATCCTGTCTCAAATAAAATAATAATAATATATCAGTAATAATTTCATTAATCAAATAAATAACTCAGGTGCCAGCACAGTGGGGGCTTGGCCATGCCTTTCCGCAGCTGTTGGGAAAGGTTTGTGCAGGTTTAGAAAGGTTCAAGTATGGCAGCTGAAAAAGTAGAACTGGAATGCTGTAGGGCATTTGATGGCAGATACCGCTCAGCACACAGAGAACCAGAGAGCCAGAAATGACCAGGCTGGGGAGGGTCCTACTAGGAAGAGGGACTGCACTGGCTTTGGGGACCCAGACAATGTGTGTGATGGCTTGGCAGAAAGTGTCTGCATTTTGCTCCTATCCAGAGACATTTCCTAGGCTCAAATTAAAGGGGCAGACTAACTAATGTCACAGAAGAAATTTGCTTTGTTTTTTTTTTTTTTTTTTTTGGTTTGGCTTTTGTTTTCTTTCATTTTTGTGGCTTTTTTGATACAGGGCCTCCCTTCACAGTCCAGCTGGCCTCAAGCTCACTGTGCAGCACAGCTGCCTTTGCACTCTGAATACTTGTCTCTGAGAAGAGAGCCACAGAGGAGCACATACCAGCGTGGCAGCAGCTTCATTAAGTTCTTTCTCAGGATGGGGTTCAGTGGCACTTGATGGCCACAACCTGGAAAGGAGGGCAGGCTGCCACTCCAGCTAACTGCCCTCCATGGGATCAGGCTCGTGGTTCTGGCTTCAGCCATATGCCATGCATGTATGGTGTGGTGAAGAGGGCTTCCTCCCAGATCACTGAAGAAGTCCCTGGAGGCCAGGCAGTGTGGACACCTGGCTGGGCAGTGTGGGAAGCTGTGAGTGCAAATCCAGTGGTGTAATGGAAATCACAGAAGACTGGAGACAGTAAGAACATGCGTTGTCCAAGGGAAGCTGCAAAGAGGGAGGCAGAGATGGCTCAAGAGAAAAGTCACAGGAGCTACAGCCACCGAGAGTGCAGTCAGAGTGCAGCCACTCAAGCCCTCTGCAGCTCCCCACTTGTCATAGATTGCTCATGGATGCTGGAAGAAGAACTAGGGAATTTCATGTTTGCCTGGCTCATTTTTTGTTCTCAACTTGTTCCCATTTTTTGCTGTCCCCATCTGTAACTCTGGAAATGCAAGTGTCTACCTTGTGCCACTGAATGTTGGAAGTGTTTGCCTTTCTTTTCGTTTCTGTACATGTTCTCCGCTAAGAGTTTACTTTAACCTCAGAGGACACTTTGAACTCCGGCCTTCAGCAGTGCTGAGACTGCTAGGACTTTGACAAGTCATGGAAGTGGACTAAATGCCTTTTGCACAGGCACATGCCTGAGTCCCTGTGGGACCAGGGCAGACTGCTGTCACTGTGTTTAGAGGTCCTCCCAAAGCCTCATGTGGTAGCAGTCATAGTTGGGGCTCTTTTCAGGTGGGGTTGGATGTAGAATGTGATGCTGGAAGTGATTCCTGGTGCAGTGCTAGGCTCGAATGACTAGATTCTAAGCGTGAGTGCTGCCCAGCCTAAGTAGGCTGGTAAGATAAACGGGGCAGAAAGAAGATGTTCATGTGGGTTTGGTTTGGTTAGGCTTGGTGTGGTGTGGTCTTGGGGGGGTGGTTGTTTTTGTTTTCTGAGATGGGGTCTGATCGTGCATTTCTAGCTGATTCTGACCTCACTGTGCAGTCCAGGCTGGCCTGGAGCTCACAACATTCCAACTGCCTCAGCCTAGGTCCAGAGGAGTAGGATTAGAGGCTCACCATGCCCTGCCCGACAAAGGTGCTGTGGAGAGCCTTTGCTGCTTTTCTGCCTTTGCCTGCCATGGACAATCCTCCTCTTGGAGATCGCTGTGCCCTGCTTCCCTGCCCCAGACAGCCAGTCATGGTCTGAAACCTCTATAAACTGTGATCCAAGAAACCTTCCCCCCTCGAGATTTACACACTGGGTGTTTTGTCTCAGCAGTGAGAAAAGTAACTAAGGCAACACCTGTGAATGTGATCAGAGATTCTGCCTGGAGTAGTTCTACTTCTAGATTAGTTGGCTGTAATCTATGGAAAAAACAATGCATGTGCATTGCTTATTCAGGGAACTGACAAAAGCAAAGTGAAACAAAACAGAAATCACTGGCAAGCCCAGCCGGCCTTAGAACCAAAACATGAGTAGACAATGTCTCAAACTGATTCTATGGCATTTCTAGGAAGATTGAAGCAAAGTACAGAAGCAAATTTATTGATTATTGCATCATTGGTTCATTGTTTACAGAGTCTGCTCCAAGTAATCACAGCTGAGCTACTCAACTGAGCTCTACACCGGTGTGCTGTGTTGCCCCTAGTGCAGGAAGCTTGTCCATACCGATAGCCTCTTGCAAATTGCATTTGACATAGCTGTTGTATCCTGAGTGCAATGGACCCCACGGAGTCATTGTATGTTATGTTTTAATGTACTTAGACTCTCAAAGCTAGTATTTGATTCAAATGTTTGCATCAGTTCTTAGTGGTTTGGCCTTGTTTTTCTCATTTCTCTTGGGAGCACAAGGCAAGAGGGCCCCACTGCCTGGGAGGATAACTGTGGTCATGTCTGCCACTGTCTGGGAAAGCCACCCATTTCCTCATTTGGGACAGACGTGGCTGCACAAAGCTGAGGACATCCTGCCCCCACTTGGCATCACCTTCAGGGCCCACAGAGGGCATTCTGGGCTCTGGATGTGAAGGCCTGGGGCCAAGTGGCCAGCCAGCACAGGCCACCTGGAAGCATAAGCCTCTGAAGGCTGTGGGTGTCACAAACTCACAGAGTTTGAACTGTGCAGAGACCAACAGTGTTGTTAACTCTGAGTTGGAAAATTGGGCTCTCAGTGCCACTGCAGCGAGGCAAGGGTCAGCCTTTCCATGGTCACCTCTCTGGGCACCCAAACCCTCAGTGCTATGGGTAGGAGAAAGCAGGCTGAGACCAGGCACTGTGGGCTCCAGGGGTCCTTGACTCCCCCAAGCAGGAGGTAGGACTGGGATATTTTCCCTTACTGACAGGATGGGATTTTTTAGAGAATCCCTCTGCATCTGAGATACCTTCAGTCTCAGGAGGCTCATGCTTCCTCAGGACCAGCATTTTCAGGGCAAATAGTTGAACCTACAATAATAATACATTGATTATATCAACCCTAAAATTTACAGTATGTTAACAGTGGCATCTGTGCTTACTTTGAGGGCTTTGAATCCAGTTCCCAACTCAAATTTTCAGTTGCACATATCTCTTAAATGAAAGAATGGAAAATAAGTCCTCTTAAGGCTTGGTGTGCAGGCAGCAGAGAACTCACCCGGTGGCCGTCAACACCACAGGCTTTTACAGATGACACTTTCTAACTGAGCACCTAACATCAACGTGTCTATCAGTGGCACTGTTGCATAAAGCAATGAAAGTGAAGGGAATAAAGAATTGGCACACACACTGGGTTGCATTGCTTGGACACATTTCAGGTAAATTATTTATTTGATAAAATTATTTGATTCTGTTTTTCTATGTATTTAGTAGAGGGTCTACAGGGTCTCACTATGGTAGGCTAGACTCATAGTGAATCTCCTGTTTTCAGCTTCCCAACTGCTGGGATTACAGGCACATGCCACCAACCATACCCAGTCCCATTTCAGGGAATTTATATAAAGTACTTGATTGTTTTTATATTTGGAAACATCCAATGAAAATGTAGACAAAAAAAAATGAAAAGTACATAAAACCATGGAAATATCTGACATATATAATATAATCCAAAGTAAAAATGACAAACAAATCTAAAACATAAGAGGAAAACTAGGTTTAAAAAATGATACACATCCCTTAAGCTTGATCTCAGTAAAGTACACACACACACACACACACACAAATACAGTCTGGGGTAGTATTTTATCATTCATATACGAGATAAGGAGTTTGTATTAAAAAATCCATATGGTGTAAACTTTTTAAAACATCAACTCACAATCTGGGCACAAATGTGCAAAAAGGACAACACCCAGAAGGGCAAACCTGAAGAGCCAACAAGTAGGAAGAGGTATGCAAGATGCCAACGGGGGAAACACACCGAGATGCTGCTTTTCACTAGCTTAGATTAGCAAAGCTGAAAATGTCTGGCAAAATAAAGAGAGGGAAAGCACAGTTTTCTTCTGGCACCAGTGGGGAGAGTGCAAACCATCTCGCTGTCACTAGAAAGCTCAACATAAATGCAGCCCAGTAGTTTTATGTCTGTGTGAGAACATATTGGACAACACATTCCGTGAGGTAATAAATTAGAGGAAATAATCTACTTGGCCACTAGCAAAGGAAATGATATGATTTAAAAAATTACATATATCACGTTACAACTCCACCGGACTCACAAGGAAAGGTTCACAGTTCTCAATCACTTATCGCTGGGTAAATTCCTAGGAAGAGAATAATTAAGGGGAAAATGTGTGTTTAAATTAATAAGACCCTGAGAAGTACTTTCTCAAAGAGGCATACAATGCGCGCCTGCCCATGAGCACACTTCACAAGAAGCAAAGGCTCCGAACATGGCACTGTTCCACTTGGCCAGAATGCAGCTGGGGTCAGCCAATCTGAGCATCAAGGCGTGGTCTGTCATCCAACAGCAAGATAATCCTTCCTGAGGGGACAGGTGTGCACCCCAAGGGTCACATCAGTGGTTCCCTGAGCTGGAAGCTGAGACCAGCACCAGGACAGGTTTCTGTCTCTCTCTTCACCTCCCTGAACAACTCCATAGGAAAGATTCTGATGGCAGTGGGGTGGCTATCTGCACTAATTCAAGGAAGGCATGCTGTGCCGCATCGTGGAGATGCATAGGAGTACTGCAGGTGGGGTGACCACGGAGCAGGGGCCAAGAGATCAGCATTCAGGGTGTTCCTATTTCCAAGCGGCTTTGCCATCCACTCTTGGGAAAGGTGGGGAAAGAATCAGATTTGAAGAGATGGGAAAGTTGAATGGGGTTCTGATTCAAAGACAGTCTCAGGCTCGCTTGTCAGCCTGTGTGCGCATGCAAAGACATGGCCTCAAGTGACTATACTCAACAAGCAGCCCAAAGCTATGGGGCCTACCCACCCGGCCTGGGCAAGGCTACTCGCAGCAGAGCAATCAGTAGAGTTACAGTGTACAGAAGAGTTACAGTAGCTATGGTCAGTCAGCAGACACTTTGCACTATGGCCAGAGCAGCTGTGGTTCTTCTTATGGACAGACTCAGAATATAACCTGTGGCACACAGTCAGCTCCCCAGCGTCCTGGCTCTGTTGGTGACTATGGCAGTAGCCAGAGTTCCCAGTCTTCTTATGGCCAGCAGTCCTCTTATCCTGTCTATGGTCAGCAGCCAGCTCCCAGCAGCACCTGGGAAGTCATGGTGGTAGTTCTCAGGGCAGCAGCGATGAGCAGCCCTAGAGTAGGCCCTATGGCCAGCAATCTGGCTATGGGGGACAGCAACAGACCTATAGACAGCAGCAAAGCTCCTACAGTCCTCCTCAGGGGTTGTATAACCAGTATAACAGTAGCAGTGGCAGTGGTGGAGCGGTGGCAGAGGCAATTGTGGCCAAGATCAGTCCTCAGTGAGTGGTGGAGGTGGTAGCTGTGGTAATCAGGACCAGAGTAGTGGCACTGGCTGTGGCAATCAGGACCAGAGTGGTAGTGGTGGTGGCTATGGCAATCAGGACCAGAGCAGTGGCACTGGCTGTGGCAATCAAGACCAGAGTGGTGGCGGTAATGGCTGTGGCAATCAGGACTAGAGTGGTGGCACTGGCTGTGGCAATCAGGACCAGAGTGGTTGCGGCAGTAGCAGCTACAGGGAGGCCAACAGGACTGTGGGGCCGAGGCAGGGGTGGTGGCAGTGGTTATAAACACAGCAGTGGCTGCTATGAACCCAGAGGTTGTGGAGGTGACTGTGGAGGCAAAGGTAGCATAGGCAGAAGTGACTGAAGTGACTAAAAAATTCAGTACCCCTCATGACCGAGGATTACATCGTCAGTCTGAATAGGATAATTCTGACACCATCTTTGTTCAAGGCCTGGGTGACAATGTTACAACTGAGCCTGTAGCTAATTACTTCAAGCAGAGTGACATTATTAAGACCAATATGAAAACAGGACAACCCATGATTAATTCATAGACAGACAGGGAAACTCGCAAGCTGAAAGGAGAGGCAAGAGTTTCATTTGATGACACTCCTGCTCATTGACCGATTTGATGGTAAAGAATTCTCTGGGAAACCTATTAAGGTCTCATTTGTCACCCATAGAGAAGACTTCAGTCAGAGTTGTAGCAATGGCTGAGGAGGCCAAGGGAGAGGAGGACCCATGGGCTGTGAAGGCTAATAGGTGGTGGCAGTGGTGGTGGTAGCCAGGGAGGATTCCCCAGTGGAGGTGGTGGCGGTAGAGGACAGCAGTGAGCTGGGGACTGAAAAGTGTCCTAACCCTATGTGTGACAACATAAATTTCTCTTGGAGAAATGAATGCAACCAGTATAAGGCCCCTAAACCAGATGGTTCAGGAGGAGGTCCAGGAGATTTCCATATGGGGAGTAACTAGGGAGATGATTGTCGTATTGGCAGAGGAGGCTACAATAGGAGTGGCTACTGGGGCTGTGGAGAGGATTGTGGAAGCTTCTGAAGGAGGCTGGGGTGGTGGGGGCAGAAGGAGCTTTGTCCCTGGCAAGATGGACTCCAGGGGTGACACAGACAGGATCTCAGGGAGAGGTCATACTAGTCTGGTTCTGAGATTTTGGAACAACTTTCCCCCCTGTATCCAGTGTTACCCTTAATATTTTGTAACCTTCCAACTCCCATTTTTTTTTTTTTTTTTTTTGTGTGTGTGTGTGTGTGTAGAACTATGTAATTGAAACCATGCCTCTGGTTCGCATTAAAAATCATTGTTTTAGTTTAAAAAAAAAAATCTCAGCCAATACTTTGGGGAGATCTGGACCTGAAGTGACCATTCAGAGTTTTCCCCATATGAGCAGAGACGCCCAAAATCTAGGCCCCGGGAGTCCCTATATGTGGGTCAGATGGGCAGAGGTCCTGGTGAGGCAGCTCTCTGTCTCTGAAAGAGATGACAGCTAAAGGCCATCCTCCTCCTGCATGGACACAGCTTTAAGACCTTTACTAAGTATGAGAATCATCAAAGTGTCAATCACTTAGAACAGAGGGATTTGTCCCTTGTTCATGCAAGACCTACTGTGGGTCCAGCCTCTCTGCAGAACCCACTGTGCTGCTTTTCAATGACTGCACCTTCTGCAAATTGGCTTCATCTGTCATCTAAGTATCTCATTCCCATATTCTTGTGCTTGGAAGACTATGGAAATGTCCAGATGGCATCATGACTTCCATGTTTTCATTTTTCAACACCTCCTTATTCTGAAGTGCAAGCACATCAAGTATTAACCTGAGACTCTAAGCCACATGGTGCACGATGTTTCTCAGCTTCCTCTCTACCCCCCAAACACAGTGGAACTCCCTTTCAATCCTGAAAAACACAACCACCAAATTCCTGTTGGAATTTTGTTCTTGATGGTCCCCTTGTATTTGCTGGGGAGATAGCTCAGTGATGGTCCACTTGAGTAAGAAGTCATTTGTAGATGCTGTGTCTTTCTCGTGAAGGGTAATCAACTTACAACACCCAGGTGAATGGAGCCAGTGTGATTTGGGGTACAGAAGGCATTGGAGAATTGTTTCCAACAGGATAGCAGCAGAACAAGAAAGAAGGTAGCATTGCTGTGCTGGGGAGGCTTTTTGCAATGGTTTTCCTGACATGAATCAAGCTGTTCTCAACATCAGAGGGACTGGGCTATTGCTGTAGTTCAGGATGGCTGTGGGTATCTTCAGACAAGCTCTGGTCTTCTGGTGTGTGCTGGACGGGCCCCAGGGAGATTGCAAGGAAGGTCTGAAGATTAAACATATACATGTGTAAGAGATAGCCAAGAACAGCAGGCAGCATGGAACAGTGCAGAGAAGAGTTCAAATGTGCGAAAGCAAGAGCCACCAGCTTCTTTATTGTATAATTCTTGCACAGGTTGTCATCTCATGTTTACATTCTTCCACAGCATTTCAAGCAAGGCATGCATGTTTATCTGAGCTCGGTCATAGTTACATATCTGTACCCCACTATGCATGCCCTGGACAAGCAAGGGCCCATACTCATGTGTCCTTAGGTGCCATGAATGTTCACATAGTCTAAATAGCCCTCCACATCCCATGCCCTCAGCATGAGGAGTACATAAATGTAGCATTCCATAGGTGACAGAGCACAAGAACCTACTTGCATTGTACTTAGGAAATCAAGAAGCATTTTCTTCTTGCAAAATCACTTTCTTCATTTGTAGCATTTCATCCATGAACAATGTGGAAAGGTTGCACAATGTATGGGCTATATACCCTGAAGGCTTGACTTCTTTTTTTTTTTTTTTTTTTTTTTTTTTTTTTTTTTTGCTGTACCAGGGATTAAACTCAGGACCTCATGCTTGCCACACAAACACCTATTCCACTGAGCTATCTCCTTGGCCCTAAGGGCTTGACTTTGGAGGGCTAGGTGTATGGCCCATGCCCCTCCTCAGATGCTAACCCAAGTGACATCAGCAGTTCATTTCTTGGTCAGATGATACTCCTAGCAATTTACACTGCAATGCCTGGGCAAGGAAGCTACTAAGTCATTCCCTGATGAGAGGAAATGATTTCTGCTACATCAGTGCAGCCCCAGGTTGTGTCCTTTTTGGCCATCTGGTGCAAAGGGCACAGCAGTGTGCATGGGTGTGGTACCTCACCAGAACAACAGGAAGCCCATGTAGGCTCTAAGTGGTGTACTGCCATAGGCAGGTCTTCCCTGACCATGTAACAGTCAGCAATTTCACAGACGAGCCATCCTGTGGATCAGGTTTTTGGTCACAGCCCACTCTCTGCTACCAAAGGCTCATTCAGGCTCATGTCCCAAACCATGATTGCCTAGAAGCTCAGGACTGTGGCCACACTCCCATATTTCTCACTACAAGCAGCCCCCAAGGGACAGTGACCTATCTGTCATTGTGCCCAAGCAAGGGCCTGCTGCTCAACCCCCTCAAGATGTCTGGATTCACTCTCAGTGCTCATGTGTAAGGTGCCTTCTTCATGTATCATGAGCAATCACACTGTCCCCAACTCTGTCCTATGCCTTAACTTGCAGGGTTTGTTTCCAAATCAGAGGATTTCTGAACGGGGCTGGAAAGACGGTCTACTGCAGGGTTGGGTCACAGCTACACCTATCCGTCTATTGGGTGTCAGCTTCAGGTCTCTTTTTGTCTTTTCTATACACTAATGGCCATGTCTTGTGGTTTGCCCTCCTGGATGGGTACTTGGTGTATGTATGTCTTTGGTCCCAAATTGATTGCTCCCAGCATGCTACTTCAGAAAAAGTTCCCTGTTGGTGGTAGGTCCCCAGTGAGTGAGAGGGGAAGCCTGTACCACAGCCCTCCTGGGACAGGTGTCCACCTCCATACCCACACTACTGTCAGTGCTCTGTCTCACAGGCATACAGAGCAGCATACAGCACTGTTCTTTCTCAATCGAGGAATTTCAACCCTCAGCTCCCTTCCACAATGTAACCAAAGCCCAAGAGGTGCTTCTGCTTCCCTTGTTTTTGCCATAAGCCTCAGGGAAATGCCTCATCAGTCACACTGACAGGACAGAGGGCAGGTGAGGATCACTGAGTGCTAGAGTATGCTCCTACACAACACCCCTATCTGTGCTCTGGAAAGAAGTTTCTGCAACATCTATCCAACCAGAGGCTTCTGTAACATCAGTGCAGCCCCAGGTTGTTCCCTTTCTGGCCATCTGGTGTAAAGGCACAGGTGCTTGGGCATGGTACATCACCAGAACTCCAGAAAGCCCACCACAGGCCTGTAAGTGGTGTAGTACCACGGGGCAGTTCCCACCCAACCATATAGCAGCAAGCAACTCACAGACAAGCCAGTGTCTGGATCTTGTCCTTGTGCATGGCCTGCTCCCCTGCTAGCCAAGGCTCATTTAGGCTGTGTGGTGCAGGTTTAAATCAGCAAGGCAGTTGGGTTTATACTATATCATCATAGGAAACAGTGACACAAACAGTGGCTTGTCACACATGGCCAGGTCTTGGGCCTCCAGGCCATGACACAGTGTTGAGCTATGCAAACAGCTTTAGGGCAATATCTGCAAGGTTCCTTGCCTGTCTTCCCAGAAGAAGACCAATTGGTCGTCACTGTCAGCATCAGGGTGAGACTTCACAGCCATTCTCCATGCCTCATCTGGCTTCTGCTGTGTGACCCAGGCCAGCTCAGTGGTGAGTGCTGTGCACAACTCAGACTCTGGCCTTTTTTTTCTTTTTTTTCTTTTTTTTGGTGGAACCAGGGATTGAATTTAGGCCTTTGCACTTGCCAGGGAAGCACTTATTCCACTGAGCCATCTCCCCCACCCAGACTGGCTTTTTTAGGCAAAGTCAAGAGAGGATTTCTCCCCAGATGAAATAGAAACCAGCTGAAGTAGCGAGTGCACGCCAAGTATATCTACATAAATCAGGGTTACATCAGTATCATAGAGGGGTAGGACAAGCATAAGATACCCAAGGTCACCTTGGGCCTTCCAGACCATCATGGAGAGGGGGAGGTCTGTAGTATTCAGTGCACAGTGGGCCTGACGAACCTTCAGAGTTGCTGTGTATGATCATTAACTTGGCTCCAAAGTCCATCAGTATTAGTGCAGGCTCCACACTGGAGGGTCAATTAAACATTCATTTGCACATGTGACCTTTTCTGCCAGGACCCCTAAGACCCTGTAACTCTGCTTGCCTCTGAGGTAAAATTAGGACAAGGGGTACAATGAGGCCAATGTCACGATTTTCTGCCTCACAGCCATCCTTTGGCCTTTAGCCTCTATGGCAATCATACCATAGCTGTCTCCAGGTTCAGCACTATATTCAAATGCTGCTTGTCTAACTCATCTGTGGCTAGGCCAGCAGCCAGCAGGTCCATGCAGTCTGCCAGCAAACAACCTTATGTGGCCCACAGACTGCTACTGCAGGGCTGGACCTGCTGACCTGGAATACCACTTCTTTTCCTTTTTCCTACTTTCTCATTACAGCTTTTGCAGAACTTGACTTGCCCTAGAGCTTCACATTCCCATCTCCCAACCTGGCCAAGTCCTCCACAGCATCAAGGATCAGGTGATTTGTACAAAAGACTAGCAGGGCCGCATTGACCCCAACATGCCACCTGGCCTGCTCACCTGGATGCTGTCCTTGCTGCCTGCCACCAGCCATCCATCTAGTTGGACTCAGGTCAGACAGAGTCAAGGGGTCGATGTCCTCAGCTGCACATGTGCAAGGCATCTCTATGGGATGCAGGCCCACAGCTGAGTCTTTTGAGTTTCTAGCACACAGATAGTTTGCTTGTGTTGCTCTTTATTGCACTTTAGGGTGAGTACTATGAAATAGTCCCATAAATGTTGTGTCCTATGCAATGTATTCTCTTCAAAATCCTGTCTGCAACTTCATATCTATTTCATACTCATAGACACTCTCAGCCCATACTGCAGGGAGCTCTGGGAAGTGGTACTTATGAAGGTCTCCTGCCATGTGACAGCTTCTTTGCTCTGCAGGCCTCAAACTGCCTTCTGGGGAGTGTCGTGTGCGGGGACAGCGAAAGCCACTGATGCTTATTTCCTGCTTATCTCTCTTTTGAAGCTTTGTGGTAGATGCTCCTCCCTACTCAAAGCTGCAGCCAGAACCTCAGCATGGAACACCCCAGGTGGCCCTCTGCTTGCGCCCTGCCTGCCCCTGCACACATGCCCAAGACACAGCTATCTGCAGATGTTCCCAGGAACCAGTCTCCACAGCCCACATGCGGACACACTCAAGATATCATCATGGGCCTGAAAGCAGACCCTGGAGGAAGTACCCCAGCTGGAAGCAGACCCCACTACCTTGCTATGTTCAGACCAAAGGAGCAGGAAGACCTTTGGTGCCCACTCTGTGCCCTGCTAAGGCCTCCTGCATGCTCTAGTGTGTGGCCTGGGGCAGATGCTCTGAACCATACATTGACTCATGTTCACCACATGGAGAGCTTCCCACAGAGCCAAGTGGTACCCAGAGCCCCAGGACAGGTTGAGCTGCAGCGCAGACCTGTACCTAAGCTCTAATGATGAGGGGCGAAATAAAAATGCTGTTTCATGGGCTTAAACACTCGTGCAAAAGGGGTGTAGAAGAAACCTACAATCCTGAACATGGAAGCCAGGAGAAAACAAAGGGATTCATGAATTCCTTGAAATATTTATGGATTTCAGTTGCACAGAGCTGTGGAGGTGGCAAAGAATGATTTTTTTTTTTCATTGTATTCTCAAAGTTGATATAAAATTCCACAGAAATTCATCTACATTTTAAATTTAGTTTTAATTTTATTATAATTTTCAAAATGAATACTAACATTACATTATAATTAATAGAGTACACTTCTAAATGTAATATGTGGTCAAGATAGATGCAAGGGAATACAAATGACTTTCAATGAACAGCAGGAAACCTCCAGTAAAAGCTGATTTCAAAGGCCTTTTTGCACAATAGATACCATTATTGACAAGAACCACTGTGGGGAGAGCCCCAACGTCTACTGGTGGGTGACAGGATATGGAAAATGTATCTTTACCTGCAAATCAGAATTATTTAACCCTGAAAGACCAGGAAATCCCAACACAATGAAGCTTGTCGCATCACACTAGATAAACCAAATAGACAGAAGACCAAAATGTACCACCCCACATGCGTGTGATGCTCCATAGTCCACCTGAAAACCCACCAAAGTACAATAATGAACACCAGGGTGGGAGAGAGGATGAACTGGGCAGCATTGTTCAATGAGTACAGTTCCATTCCATCATGACAAAAACTTTTGAGGATGGATGCTGACATTATACAGCAATGTCACTAAGGCTGCTCAATTATTCACTTAAAACACAAACATTCACTTTACATGTATTGACCACCTCACATCTATAGCCAGATTCGCAGGGTCAACCCTTTTGGGCTCTGTTCTCCAGGAGAACCTTTGCAAGGCACATTGACACTAGCAACAGCAGTGGAAAATTTAAAGGAGGGTCGTGCTGCCACCCAGGGACTTCAGGAATGGACCCGGGTGCGTAGGATCGAGGGCATCTAGTGGGAACCCCATCAGGTGCAGACAGGGCACAACAGCTGATGGGGAAAAGGAGAGTCCAGTTTAAAGGAGGGGCACTACTTGAGCTGTACAGCAACCCACTCACTCAGGCCTCCCATGTAGCTGACCATAAACCCACTTAGAGAAAGCCAGGATCCAAACAGGAATGAAGAGGACAACCTGGGGAAGAGTGCACACATTAAGCCACACTGCCCCACGGCAGACAGTCAACAGTGGCTGGGAAATGAAAATATTCTTGTAAAATTCCTGAAAATGAGGTACCATGGTTATTATGGAAACCTGAAAAGTATATAACCTGAAAGCCTAGTTCCAGAAGGTACCGACAACTTTGAGAGTCCTAACCCAAGTCAGAACACCAGTCAGTCACAAGCTTATGATTAAAGCTCCCACCTTCCTTTGCACTAGGTTTCTCTTGTGGAGGCTTATCTTTGCTTGCAAGCATCTGGTGCCACACAAGCATTCCCAGAAGCTTTCCCAAAGCTCACAGATTCAGGCTCCTGCACCACAGCACCATGCTCAGCCAGGAGCTGCTCCTGGGAGCCAAGAGCCCTGTGCTCTGTGTCCACCACGAGAAGTCCCACAGTCTCAGTCAGCACTGCTGAGCCCTCAGCCTCCCATTCATTAGGAAGAGGACTTGGACTCTGGCTCCCTGGAAAGGAATGTGAATCCCAGGAGAACAGAGCAGGGGTCAAAGGCTGCACCTGGGAGGGCCTCTGGTGGCTGTTGACAGCTGGAGCCTGTGTCTGCACAGGAGCCCTTCTGCAGGACAAACAGCGTCTCTTCACAGTAGGCAAAGGGATGCAGAGGCTGTTCTCAGTGACTGAGTCCAGAGGATCAGGGAGACACCCACCTGGCCCACCAGGCAGCTGCCTCGGGCCGCGGGAAGATCTCCAGTGAAAGCTCGCCTTCCTCCTGGTGCTTGGCTTCTGCCTAGCCCTCACCCAAGTTCCACTGTGGTCCACAAGCACCCGGTCGTGCCCCCGTTTCCACAGCTTATAACGCTCAGGTTGCAAGGTGCGCACAAAAGCATCCATGGAAAAGCTGATCTTGGCCTTCCCACAGCTACACTGAGAAGCCACTTTCCCATAATCGACCCACTGTGGGGTGGCAAAATTGATGGCTTCTGCGCAGTTAAAGCCATGGTTGAAGCCAGCGTGGTAGCCATAGGGAAATGTCACCATGAACTCCCCAGCCTCCTGAGTCATGCAGCTGAAGGGGATCCCATTGTCCCTGAGCACTGTGGGTGAGATGAGAGCCACCTTGTGCCTCAGGAATGCCCCACAGACCCGGGAGCTAGCTGGGAAAAGCTCCCTGGCGAGCCGCTCCAGGCGCTGGCCATGCTCTGGGGGCACCGCATACCAAGTTTTGGGCTCTCCAAAGTGCAGGTAGTTGATGCTGTAGAGGTCCATGTCCTCCGTGTGCCATGCAAATGTGGTCTTCCACATGCCAAAGTACAGGTAGGGGGTGTTCACGCCCTCAATGACTACTCCACATTCCTGCTCCAACAGATCCAGAACAGTTCCCAGGTGCCCCAGGTTCCACTGCTCTGTGTTTTCATCAAACAAGGAGCCACTGATGTCAGCACCATAAATTGGGGAACCATAGAGGCGATTCTTCCAGTACTTTCGCTCCAGATCTTCAAAATTGCTGTGTCTAGGAGTCTGATACTTTTCACTGTTTGCCAGGTGCTGGTACTCCCGCACGGTCATGGGTTTCTTCCTTTTAAT
>PVKA01039955.1:0-19106 GCA_004027165.1 Ctenomys sociabilis
CATACCACTGAGTAGCACAGGATTCTGGAGCCATGTGGGGAAGGGCCCAGCCTGGGCACCCCAACAGGAAGTCAGCATCCCCTATCCAATCGCAGGTTGGCAGGCTGCTGTTCGCTGGCTGTCAGCAACACCGCTCCTCCAAGCACTCTGTCACGAGTTTTTCCGGACGTGCTCTCTGCTTAGCAGACGCACCGACAAGTTGTGCTGTGAGTTAATCAGGAAGTGGCCATTTGAGAAGGACACCAGGGGCAGCTCTCAATGGCTCATTCTGAGAAATTACCACCATGGAAACATCTGGCGAGACAGAAACACTCATTTAGAGATGGTGGAGTGGCAGGGTGGCCCTCCAGGCCAGCACAGGCGTGAGGTAGGCGTCCTGGCCTTCCCGACGAAAGGATTGGCTGTCAGCATGTCCAGTTCCCGTCCACAAACAGTTGAGAGGTGCACCAGGCCTCCAGCCATCCCCCGCCAAGAAATCTGCCTGAGCTGGGAAGCAAGGGGGTGGACAGCCCAGGCACAAGGCAAGCAAGCAAGAGAGGGGTGGGCTCAGGGGAAACTGCCAGAGGGGAAGGAGGGAGCCAGGGGAAGCTTCTATCCTGCTTGTTGGTGCTTACATTGGAGATGCCTCTGGCACTCTGCAGGCCAGGGAAGCCACATCCACGGGCAGAGGTGGTCTGAGGATCACTAGTGTGCGATCCTTGGAAGGGAAGGAGTACTGCTCACTTCCCCAGATATCCAAGTTCAAATAGAAGATGCATGCCCCACTCAGCCCTCGGAACAACCCCGAGAGGGAGGTAGCAGGTCCCTATCCTCCGGGTGGGGAAACTGAGGCTGTCTTTCCCAAGGTCCCCCCACCTGTCTGCAGGAGGCCACTCTGGCTGCATTCTTGAGGTAATGCTGCTCCTCCCTGGGGACCTGTCTTGGCCTGTGCGAGGTGGTCACAGACAGTCACTTGCTCCAGTGAAACTCAGAGCCCCTGGCTTCAAAATGAAGCCCTGGTGGACCAGCTGTCTCCAGCTTACATCTCATCCCTCCACCCCAAGGAGATCACCGGGTCCTGCTGTGGTCATGGCAGGTGTGCGTGCGCACGTGTGTGTGCATGTGTGTGTGTGAGTGTGTGTGCGTGTGTTCCTCCTCTCAGACTTCTCTACATGCAGTTGCCTCTCAGTACCTGTGGGAGATTTATTCCAGGAGTCCCATGGATTCCAATGCCCTATGTAAAAGGGCATTCCTTTCATTTGCATATAACCTACACACCTCCTCCCAGACTTTATTTTTTTGGTGGAATCAGGGGATTGAATTTAGGCCCTTGTGCTTGCCAGGAAAGCGCTTATTCCATTGAGCCATCTCTCCAGCCCCTCCTCCCAGACTTTAAATCATGTCTCCATTACTTATAATATCTACCACAACATAAATGCCATGTAAGTAGCTGCTACAGTGTGTTATTTAGGGAATAATGATAAGAGGAAAAGATATTCAGCAGAGACCTGTTTCATTTTTCTAAGTGTTTTCTACCCGTGGTGGGTTGGCTTTGTGAATGCAGAGCCCGTAGGTATGAAGGCCCCTACGGGCCATGACAGCTGGATGAGAGCCACAGCGGCTCCCTTGGGGCGCAGGCGGGGACTCTGTAAGGCTGCACCCTCAGGAAGCCGTCAGGACCACCCTGGGTGAGGGCAATCTCATCCCTCCTTCGCTGTCACCAGGGATTCACTGCCAGCCTCTCTCCTTTGCCCTGGTGCCCAACAGGCCTGGGCAGAATCCACCTTGTCCACTGCCTTAGGACCGTGTGTGCATTTTCTTTCCTTATTTGGCTGGAGATAGAGTGACACCTCAGAGATTGGAGGCTGGTGTGGCCTCCAATCCCTGAAGTGAGCTTTCAAGGGCCACTGAAGCTCCCAAGGTGCAGGGGCCCCTTTCCCAGCCCCCACTCTCCTCTGTTCTCCTTCGCAGCTCACAAGAGCTATGTGGAGGGAGGTTGTCCCAGGGCAGGTGGCTGTAGACTGTGGCTTGTACACTTGGTGCAGCTGGCCATAGATTACAGGCTTACACACTCAAGGTAGGTGGGTGCATATTACAAGCCTTCACACTTGGTGCTGGTGGAAATAGATTACAGGTCCGCACACCCAACAAAGGTGGCTCTAAGGCCAAACGGGCCAGCGAGCACAGTGCGCACACCCACAAGTGCAGAAGCCAGGCCCCTCAGCTCCACTCGGTAGATGCCATCATGGGAATGTTGCCAGCTCTTCAAAAGCCAATTTCCAAATGTTGTCAGATGACTCACAAGCCATAAAACACTGAAGGCCAAACAGAATGAGTCTGCCAGGAGGCACTGGGTGTGACATTGCCAGGAGGCACTGGCGAGTGACATCTGGGCTGCAGACACTGAGGAGCATACAGAGGAAGCCTGGAGGGCTGGCCAGGCCATGGGGAGCCAAGTGTGGGGTGAGGAAGAACCCCAGTTTTGTAACTTTTGGCAGGTTTGTCCTGAGATGGGCTCGGCATGCTGGGCATAGATGTGGAAGCAGGAAGGTGTGAGGGGAGGAGGGCACACGGGGGCCAGCAGAAGAGGACAGCTGCCTAGGGTGGAAGAGTTTGGGGTCCAGGAGTGGAATGGGGTCACCAATGCAAGTACTTTGAATGAGAGAGGCGCTGGGACACAAGGATGGCCATGTCACCAGGACAGGGTGACACCTGGCAGTGGTGGGGACTGTGGGGCTAGGACCGGGCACTGCCAGAGTGGATCCACACTGCCAAATTGTCCAGTTGCTCAAGAAAAGTAAAAACTCAATTTTTGTGCAAAACCTTCCAAGTTTTAAATGTCAGCAATTAATTCAAGGAACTTTGGAGAGACCATGTGAGCCAGCTCAAGCCTGTCTGTGGGCTGCACGCACGATCCCAGCCTTCTTCCCAGGAAGTCCGAGGCAGCAGGTGACCTGGCTGTGCCCTCTGAGCTCCTCTGGTCAGCTGTGATGCCCAGGGCCTTCCCTGCCTGGGTGAGAGCTAGAAGGGCAGTCGCCACATCATACCCTGCCCAGGACGGTGCCTGGGGACAGGGCCATTGTGAAGCTGCTGCGGATCAGACATAGAGGTCTAGCGCAAGAGTGTGCTCAGGAGAGATGGGAGGGAGTGAGGTGGGGATGGGGATTCCAGGCAGAGGGGAAAGATGATCTGAGATGGGAAGCAGACAGTTTGCAAGTGGAACTGGAGATGCCCACAGAAGGGCGAGAGGGAGGGGAGGAGGATACAGTGGTGGGTGCAGGCGCGGGGTGGGCAGGCAGGGAGTTGGGGATGGCCAGGGCTGTGGTGGATAGGTTGAGCTGGGTACAGAGTATTCCTGGGGAGGAATGCTGGGGAAAAAAATATCTGCAGGGGCGGGACTGAAGCTTGGATCAGCAGTTAAATCCTGAGCGAGGTTAGGTTTGGAAAGTAATGACTAAATCCAATAGTGCGTGACTGCTCTATACTTAGAGAAAGAGAAACAGGATCTAATTTGTGTATCATTTTCTACCTTCCCTAGCGGTTTCCTCCGTTTTGGAGACTATGCTTTAATTGTCCCTTGGGGATCCATACTTGCCTCTCTCTTTTCATGTGGATAAAGTTGCCCATCAGCCCAGGGCGCCTCTGCTCCATTCAGATGGAAACCGCAAACTGGCAAGATGCAGCTCTTATAGTAGTCTTGATGTCACCAGGCAATGCCTGGTGCCCACAGGAAGCACACTGAGCTGCTGGCCACTGCTGTGGGTCATCCAGCGCTTGTGCTGGATGCTATAGGCTGTAGGTCCTCATTGAGGCTGCTGGTCTCTGGAGTATTTTGGTGTTAACAGCCCTGAACATTTATTGTTCTTTCTTTGGAAAGGACCACTCTGTCCACACTACTCAAGATTTTTAAAAATCCCAAATAGATTTACAGCCCATACTACCCGAGAACACCAAAGCTAGTCTTTATTTTACAGGGTCTGCTTCAGCACAGGGGAGGTCAGTACTCAGGAGGGAGCCCTCCTAGACTAAAGCTCAAGAAGGGCTGGGAATGCTACTTATATAGCAGCATTAGGCCTATTTCAGGCAGTGACAGCATTGAAAGCTTTCTATGAATGGTGGGCATGCAAACGAAAGGCCCATACCCCTTCCTTCTTAGCCACTCCAGGGGCCCCCTCCCATCTTCAAAAAAGGCAACAGTGTCTTCTGAAGGGGCAGGAGTGGGGGTGGGCCACCTCAGGGCCTGGCCCACTGCCCCCATGTTGAGGTGGGGAATGATGGCTTGACAGCCAGGGAGGACAGTGAGCAAATTGTCCCAGTCCACTGGGTAGGGTGAGGGAAAGCCAAAGGAGGTCTCTTTCTGCTGGAACTGCTGAAATTAACAGTGGTTCTCATGTCATCCGGTGCTATGGGCTAGACCCTGAGCACAAAGCTCACCCAGAGGACAGCAGGATTAAGGGACAGAGGGGGCAGGTTCCTGATCACACCTCAACTCCTGGCCCCTGCTGTGCCCAGGTTCTTCTGTTATGTAGGCCAAAGAATCCCCTTCTAACCCCATTTTATTTGGGCTTTCTGTCCTTCGCTCTTAAGAGTCCAGGCTGGGCCACCAGCCCTGCTGCTGGGCACTTCCATCAACAGACTCAGTTACTGTATCAGTCCCCGCAAAGCCTGGCAGGAGGGAGTGCCCACCCCCAAGTCTGGCTACGTGGCTGCCTGAGGCCAGCACCATCTGTCAGGCCCCAGTGGCAGTCTGCCCCTGGCATGCCTGGCACACAGACCGCATTTCCAGGCTAGGCGTGCATCTACACATGCCGTCCTATGAGGGCTGACTCGAGCCCTGAATCCTCACCTTCTGGTTGGCAGTGGGCCTCTCTTTCCAAAGCTTGAGCTCTCTGCTATCTCCGAATCAGTGCACTTCCCTCTTCTTCCCAAGCTGGCTGTGGATCTTCTTCAAACCAAAGTCCTGGGCTCTCCCGATCCATGGCCCTATCCAAGCATAGACTCTGCCCACAGGTCCCAGCTAATCTCTCCTGCCCCATGGGGAGAATCCTATGGCCACTAACTGTGGCTCAGATCACAGAGCGCAGACCTTTCAAAGCTTCCAATGACAGGAACAGTCCACTGCAGCATGCGTGCCACAGGTCTGCCACTGGCCTAGACCAAGACACCGAGGTCAGCCCTCTACCTCCCATGCACTGGGATCAGGGCCCTTCCCAGGCCTCCACATGCCCAGAGCCACAAGGCCAGCCTGATTGCACTACCCAACAAAGGTACACCCTGGGCTCCAAAGTTACTGCCATGTTTGGCCTTGGTTTACATCCTGGTCTAAGCAGACCAACTATAAAAAATAATAACAACAATAATCTTGAGACAATTAGGTATATTTAAATATGGAGTGGATAGTAAGAGAAAAATAGTAATTATTGTCAGCTACCAGAGTGGCACTGGGATACATAAAACCAAGCACACCAACTCACTGTTAGACACACACACTGCACTGATGCGTCTGTATGTGAAACAGGACGAGAGCTACAATTTACTTTCAAATGTGAGGGAGGCAGAGGAAACAAGAACGGCAGCATGGCAAAACATGCTGAGACTGCTGACGACGCGTGGGTCATTGCTAAACTAATCTTCACCCTTGCATTCATTTGGAAGTTTCCTTCCAGCAAAGGCACTGCTGAACATGCGCACGTCATCACAAGCTGAACATCTCCCATGGTGCACTGCGCTGTGCCGAGCAGCGCCCTTGCCAGGCCTGCACCCTTAGCTGCCCTACACCCACAGTCCCTCTCCTCCACTCTCCAGACAGCAGGTGGGGTGGCCTTTGAGAGCCCCGAGTCAGGTCCTATCTCTCTCTGCTTGATGCCTTCAGCAGTAGTGCTATCGCTGGGTCTGTGTGGCACACGGGAGGGCCCGGGGGCCCGGGATTGTTCTGAGCATTCCACAGGAGCTCAATGAATAGTTTTTAACCCGGGTAACAGGTGGAACCAAGGCATGGGGATATCAAGCGACAATGCTAAGGCCACAAGGACTGGCCTCTGAGGCTGGTGCTGATGGATGAGCTTTCTCTGACTGCCCATCTCTGCTTCTCTCCAAATAAGACCCAAACCCTCCAGGCCCAGACAAGCAGGCTCCTGCTCTCCCTGGAGTCTCCCCTTAGATTCCTTTGCCTACATTGCTGCAGTCCTGGACTCAGCTTCTCTCCCGGAATCGGCTGAGCATGTGCCCGCCTCAGGACCTCTGCAGCCGCTCCGCACCCTGCCGGGGCTCTTCCCACTGATAGCTCAAGACTGATAGCGAAAGGCTGCTGCTCCTGCCTCTGGAGGCTGCCGTGTCCCAGCAGCCCTGGCACCCCCAACCAGGCCTTCTGCTCCTGCCCTACTCCACAGTCTTCACAGCGCTCAGCTCCACTAAAGGGACACCATTCACCTGTTCAGTGTCCCTTTCCCCACCAAAGGGATAGGTCTGGGCAGGCAGGGTCCTGTCTGTTCATTCGCCACCTCTCCAGCCACACATGGCTACTTGGGTTAAAATTCAAGTTAAATAAATTTACATAGAAGCTTCTCAGTTGTCCTGGCTACATTCCAAATTTTCAGTAGATGCCTATGTCTAGAAGCTACCATCGTGGCCAGGGCAGACCTAGCACATTTCTATCACTGATAAAGGTTGTGTGGACAATGCTGCCTAGGCTATATGGCACGTCAGAGATATGCCAGGGGCTGGGGAGATGGCTCAGTAGAATAAGCGCTTCCCTGGCAAGTGCAAGGGCCTGAGTTCAATCCCCGGTTCCACCAAAAAAAAAAAAAAAAAAAAAAGACATGCCACCGGGACCTGTCATATCCATCCATCCATCCATTCATTTATTCACTTAGAGTTTACAGACTAAGCACTATTTGGTATATAAAATATTCCCCGTGGGCCCATCCTGCGTGGATGACTGCCGCTGTCCCACTCCCTGGTATGACCAACCTTTGGGGAATGTCTACATGGTGCCAGCAGGAGTGAAGAGGACGGTGTTGTGCCTATTTTTAATAAGGGGTGGTGACCTGAGCAGACAACCAGTAGGACTGGTAAGAAGAAAAGCTGATGGATGATGAGGCACTGGAGGAAGCCCAGTTTTTGGATGGTGTGTTAGTCTGTTTTCTGTTACTATCACAAAATACCTGAGGTTGGAGAACTATAAAGAGAAGAGGTGTATGCAGCTCAGAGTTCTAGAGGTCCAAGCGCATGGCACTTAGCTGGCACCAGCCGATAGCTGGTGGGGTCATGGCAGGGTGTATGTGGGAGACACTAGGTCAGGAGCAGAGGCCAGGCTTGTTCTTTCCATACCATTCTCTCAAAAACTAACCCAGGGTCCGTGAGAACCACCTGGATCCCTTCTGAGGGCAGCACCTCCTCTAGACAGGTTTGCACCACCAACGACTGAATTTCTAACACAGGAACAAATCACACCCACCTCCAACCCCCAACAGAGGGGACTACTGGATCCTCCTCCCAGCAGACGCCACCTGCAGGGGAAGAGGGGCCACACAGAGCCTGAGAAAACCCAGGGGCCCTGTGTCCCTGCCAGCTCTGTCCCTCACCCCGTGTGACAAGAAGTGACAGAAATGTCATCCCACCCTCTTGAGCCCAACAGCCTCCTCTCCTTGATGAAGCAGAAGGAAGGTTCCAGGTCCTTCTCAAGCGCGCTCCACACAGCCTTTTCCAATCAGCGCTGGCAAGAGCCACAGCCTGGCTGCTATGCCCGGCCAGCCCTGTGTCCCAAGCCCTCAGCCTCATCTCCCTGGCAGCAACGCCACGCCGCCCTGGGGGACTGCTGGGGGCGAGGTGAGGCGATGCCCTCTTGTCATTGTTCTTTCCTGCTCCAGCCTGTCTGCAGTGCCCACAGGGGCCCCGAGTGCGCCCGGCACCTGCGCATCTGACACATGGCAGCTGTCACACTGGGAGACGGCTGCCGGCTGCCTGCTGGGGCCTCCTGTTCTAGGTCCCCTCCCAAGTCCCTCTCCTTGGAGGCGCTCACACTCACTGGGCTACCTAATGAGGGGGAAAGGAGCTGTAAACGCTAACCTGAGGATTTAACAGGCAGCACATTTTCCAATAAAAAGACTCCGCCACTCTAGCACTACCTTCTTTTCTTCCACGCTAAATAAGCCTTGGTTGGATTAGCTCTTCCATTTAACTTTTCTTCAGGATTCTCACGCACAAAACACTGCATTAACAAGACCTGTCTACTGGGCCAGTGTACAGTTCCTATAAACCTTCATTTTATCTCCTTCAAAACACACAGTAATAGCCCACTCTGGGGAATATTCAATCAGACCGACCTACAGCTGCATTTGTTTGCGCTTTTCTGTCCCCAGTAAATTCTGGCAACAGATGGCTGTGCGTTACATAAGCTGTGCTCGCAGCCTGGTGGCCCTCCCCGCGCTGCCCTAAGCCCTGGGAGAGCTGAGTGCCCCACTCCTGCAGCCCAGACAGCGCCTGCTTGGGTGGGCAGCACCGGGGTGTGCGGCAGGGCACGAGGGACCCTGCTTTGTTCTTGTATTTCAGACGCACAAGGAACACTGAACACAGGTTGAAAAGAGGCCGGCCCTGGCCAAGAAGGGCTGGGGTGCAGCGCCTTTGTAATCCAGCGGGTGAAATGTGCTTGTTTTGGCCCGAGATGCGCACTCGGGGACAGGGCCGAGCTGCAGAAAAGGAGCCAGGCAGCTGGCCCCATATCATTACTCGTTCTGGAGGAAGGTGCCGCCTGCCGTTCACCTGCAAGGCAGTGTAGGGTGGGCTGGGAACCTGGGCCCTAGAAGCTGCTGCTGGGCTGTATGCGCACGTGCATGCGTGCGTGCGTGCGTGGTGCGTGCGTGACACGTACGCTGAGGGGGTGGGGCTGGGTCTGCCTCATGGGTCTCCAGTCCCACAAGGCCAAAGACTGGAGGGTAAGGGCTGAGGAGCTGGCTGGGTATGAGAATAGCTGAAGAAAGCACTGAGCAGCTGCTGCCTCACTTCCCAAGACGTTTGATTTGCTGTGTGACCCTGTGCAAGCTGCCTACCCTCTCTTGGCCTCAGAGCTGAAGATTAGACAACAAGAGCAGGGTGCACACCTGGAATCCTAGCACTCAACTCAAGAGGCTGAGGCAGGAAGATTGCAAGTTCAAGCCCAGCCTGGGCAATTTAGGAACTTAGACCGTCTCAAAATTAACAGTAAGAAGAACAAGAAGGCTTGGAGACCTACCTTGGTGTAAAGGCCCTAGGTCCACTCCCCAGTACCATACAACCAAAAACCAATCAACTAACCAAACTGTGATATGCAAAAACAAAACAAAATATAAAGGGTGAGTGTAAGTGCTTATAGGTCGTTCACTCATTCACAGCCCTTGTTCTGCTTTGAACAGAGGTGGTGGTGGAGGGGACAGAAACTCCAGTGTAGGGGTTGGGGACAGTCACAGTGGTGCAGGCGCTGGGTGGGGTGGGGTCCCTGCAGAGTGACACATGGGCTTCCAGGGGTCGAGGCACAGACATCTGGACTCTGGGTTGAGTGAAATGGATGTAGCTCCCACAGGGCCTGCACAGCACCCAGCACACAGGAGACTGGGCACACAGGAGGTACCAACAGGAGGGAGGCAGGGCCCAGCTCAAGGGACTAGGAGGTTCTGGTGCCACTCTCAGGGCGCTGACCTCATGCCTCGGGGGGGCAGGGGGAAGCCTCTGACGTTGTAAGCAGCTGACATGTGTGACAGACCTCTCCTGGGGCTGCAGGAGACATGGAGGGCCAGGCTCACTTGGGGCATGAAGGCCACCTCACTGTCCCACACCACCACACCTCACCCAGGTGGCAGCCTCCACCAGGATCCTGCTCGGTCTGCTAACCCTCTGCACCCAAGCTCAGGGCAAAGCCCCGTGATCTCCGGATCTCAGTTTCCTGGATCCTGATCTCTCTCAGCATGAGGACGCACACTCCTCCTGCTCCATAGTGTGGGGCAGGCCCAGTCCAACCCAAAGAGGAGCTTCCCTGGAACCAGAACAACTGAAAGGTGCTGAGACGAACCATGGACATTTACAAGAAGACTCACCTCAGAAATCAGATTTCCAAGCTTCCATGGCCCCTTGGATGCCTGCTTCCTTTACAGAAGGGCAGAACCATCCCTGTCTCCAGGGACTGCACTAGTATGACAATCTCCTGTCTTCCTTGCTCACCTGTGCTCCCTGCAGGACTCTGGGGCCTCCTCACACTGCACAGTATTCACCACCTACCTGCTGGGCCTCTGCTCAAGGTGCACCACCAGGTTCCAGTCTGTGTCTCTTACACCAGAATCTCTGGAACTATAGTGAAGCTTGAGAGGTCCTGGGTTGTGCTCAGGAGTAAGGGTGGGCAGGAGGAAAGGACAAGTGCAAATTCAGGAAAACTGCACCGAGGAGACAGGACAGGGTTCAAGAGCTGCTCAGCCAGGGAACAGCCAGGGCCCTGGGCTGCACCTGTGGAACTGCACTTGTATGTTAGCAAGACGCCTTTGCAGATGAGCACTTTGGGCAGTGAGGGCTGAAGAATGCACCCAGATGTGTGGGCTCATGATCTCATTCAGACTCTGACTAGCTGTGTGACTGGGGAGAAGATACGTGACCTCGCTGTGTCTCTACTTTCTTGTCTGTAAAACTGAGCCCTGGTTCATTTTCCCAGTTTCCCCAAAGATGGGCAAGTCATGCTGCTTCTTAAAACTTCAACAAGCTGTAAGCTTTGTTCCTAGTGGCTCCTTGAAGCCAGTGTGAAGTCACCCCCATCCCCTCCGCAGGCTCCTGCTGCACCCATGGAAGAGGCAGCAGGCCACCTTGTGCCCACTTAAGAGCTTCAGGAGCCAGGCTTCGCCAATTGCTCAATGCTTTGTCCACCAAGTCACCTTTGAGGAGTTACCCCTGTCACTCACCCCATCCGCAGTCCAGTAATTCCAGATCTTGACCGTGGCCAGGCCAAAGTCATGCAGCTGTCCTGCACCGCGGATGACAAAGGAGAGGTGGAGTGGCGGGTGGAAGGGGCAGGTCCACACGGAGGGCTCCTTCTTGCTCTGAAAGGCCAGTGAGAGAGGGTGCCATTAGGGTCCTTTCAGCCTGATTAGAATGACAGTACCCTGGGCTGATGAACACCAGGAAGGCTGTGGGCAGCAGGCCAGGCCACCTCCTCTATTCTGCACCTAGTGGGACTCGGATCGCATTTCTTCAGAGCCTGGGGACCCTGTCTCAGCACAGCTGCCACATGGGCCCTCTGACCTGCCAGCCAGATGGAGTTTAAAATGCAGTGGGCTTTATTTTAATCAACTTAATCGGCTTTGAGGAATGTGCAGGGGCGGGCAGGACACCAGGAGGAGGGTAGGAGCCGGGCCACCACCGATGCGGCTTGATTAACCTGGCAAATGGAGCCTTTGATTTTCTTTTGTTGAGCCCTGTTGAATTTTTTTAAAGCTGTAGAATAGAAAAGGAAGAAAGAATCTGGCTGAGGCGGTTTTGGGACAGAGCCATGGCACTGCGCCTGGGGTTTGTTCTGTTCCCTTTCGGGGCTTCCAAGTGTGGAGGCTGCGGGGATTGCGGCGTGCAGCTTCTGGTGCTGGCTGGGAAGCCAGGGCCGCCCTCGGAGCCCAGAGGGCCAGAGACACAGAGCGCGCCGCTGGCACCGTCACTGTCCTGAGGGCTTTGGGGCGGAAGGGCGAGCCACACCAGGGACTTGCTGGGCAGACGCCTGTTGCCTCCTCTCTCGTCTCCTCGCATTCCATGGGAGCCAGCCCACAGCTGCTCCAAGCTTGCCCCCACTGGCTGGACCTCAGTGCCTGGCACCAGCCAGGCCTCTGCTCCCTGGCAGTTCTCTTCCCTGCTCTCCCTCCTGCTCTCCTCCTGCGAAATGCAGCACCACTGCTATCTCCACCTTGGGCACAAGTGCGCCCAGCCCAGTGCACCTGGGATGAGTCCTGGCCCCGGAGTCCCAGGATGGTCTCTTTTCAAGCCTGCAACCTCGGCAAGGGAAGGCCTGGATCTAACTCCTCCCCAGCCCCAGGCTTCAGCGCTGCTCCTGGGCATGCAGCACGTGCCTGATACTTCTTTGTGGAATGAATCCATGACTGAGCAAGGGGATAAATGAAATAGACCCCTGAAAGCTGTCCTGTCAAGCAGACTTCAGTGGTTTTAAGTTGGATCTGGCTCCCAGAGGGTAGAAGTATTTTTTATTTGGTGCATGAAATGTTAAAGAAAAAAAAAAAGACAGGGCCAGGGAGATGGCTCAGTGGAATAAGCACTTCTTTGGCAAGTGCAAGGACCTGAGTTCAATCCCTGGTTCCACAAACAAAAAAAGACAAATTCTTTGCCAATACTGAAAAATGGGATCTCATCCAAGAGCCAGCTTTCTAAGTTCCCTCCAAACTCGGAATGTACGGCAACTCAGGGTCCCAGGTGGTCACTGCGGGAGCCCAGAGCGTGGCCCTGACACTGAATAGGGTGAGCACTCCCCAGTCCCTACCATCCCCTCCACTGTAGGGAAGAGAGGTGTGAGATCACAGATAGGCATCTGGGCTGGGGTCCTCGTTTAGGGACTGAGAAGTCTCCGCAGGTCCTATCTGCCCAAGTCCGACAGTGCCTGAGGGTCCCCTTTATCTCCAGGGCCATCATATGAGATCACCACAGGGACATGGCTGCCACTGGACAGAGCGGAGAGGGAGGCCTGGCTGACGCTGGGGCTTGTTGCCCTCAGAGATGGGAGGCCTCAGCTCCAGCTGCGGGGGGAGAACAGAGGGGGCTTGTTTGAGAGACAATGGTCCCTTTCAGGAGAGGGGAGGTGGCCTTTGTTCAGGGGGGGACGAGTTCTCGGGGTTCTGACTTCTTTTGGTGTGCTCCTCAAGCTGGACAAGAACTTCTGGTGCTCTGCGCAGCTGCAAGGCTTGGGATCCAGGGGCCCCAGCACCAGGCCAGCAGGCAGCAGGGCTGTGTGCTTCCCACTGCATCACAGGTGGTGACAGAGGTGGCAGGACAAGGACCAGGACCAGGACACCTTCATGCTGCTGCTTGCACACTGGGTGCTCTCCTGGCCCAGGCTGTGTGCATTGCTGGCAGCCCAGTGGGCAGAGGCCCCCTGCTGAGCAGGGCCCTGACCTGTCCTGGTGCCCACAGCCACATGCTGCCGTGAGGATGTGAACCTGTGTGTCTTAGCCTGACTCTCTAAGAAACTGCCCTAGCAGGGACATCCATGTAAGGAGTTTCTACAGACAGAGGGAGGCCTCTAAGGGAGCCTCGACAGGCCAGCAGGGGAGGATGGGCAACATAGAGGGCTGGGCCACACCAGCCACACCACACAGGGACCTGGAGCTTAACACCACATGCGACAAGCAGCCTGCAGCGTTTACACCTGGTGCTCACCTGCATTGGCTGAGGGCAGCTCCTGGAGGCCTCAGTGCCACCCCAAGGTGGGCCTAGGAGATCTGGGAAAGAGCCATCAGTGAGCGAGATGCAAGTGCTGGCAGTGGGGGATAGCATTAGCCAATGTGCTGGGACATGGGGGGCACAGCGTGGGCACAGGCAAGACAGCACCCTGTGCTCCTTGCCCTGAGTCAGAGCCTCACGCAGGGGTGTACAGAAATGCCTATCCCAGAGGTTCATAGCTCATCCTGTGAGGAAGCCACCAAGCACCATTTCCAAGAAAAAAAAAAAAAAGTCAAGCAGGGATAAACCATAAAGAAAATCAGAGAGAATGGTTGTTAATGGTTCACAGAATAGCTATTTTAGAATGAATGGACGGCCAGGGAACATCCCTCTGCAGAGGCAAACTTCTAAGTCCAAAACCAAAGGGGCCTTTCTGTTCAAGCACGGACCTAACATAGATCCACCCACCTACAGGGATGTATTGGCTGCCTCGAAACTAACTCTAGTCTAATAAAGTATTGCATTACAAAGGAACAAACTTGGGGCCCCGAGATAGCTCAGCAGACAAGCATCTGCTTGGGCAAGCTTAGGCAAACACAGGGATTGCAGTTCGATCCCTGTCACCACATGTCATGCCAGCCCTGTCCCCTAGGTCAGCTGAGCCTGTCTCTCTCTCTCTCTCTCTCTCTCTCTCTCTCTCTCTCTCTCTCTCTCACACACACACACACACACACACACACACACACAGACAAACGATACACACAAAGATTTAGAAGCCTGTTGCAGGCGTATGAAGTGGAGCAGGCCAAAGCCGTCCCATGCTGTAGCAGGCTGCTTATGTTGCACTCTTTTTTCAAATGCTGGAGTTAGAACCCAGGGCTTTGCACATGCTGGGCCAGCGCTCTGTCACTGAGCCAGGTTTTTCCGGCAGGGCCTAACTATGTAACTGTAACCTTCCCACCAGCAGGGGTGAGGGTCCACTTCTCCACAGGCTCAGTAGTTACTATTTAACAAGCGATTTCAACTTGTTATGTTCCCTCCTTTTCTTTGTTCTTTTCTTTTTTTTTTTTTTTTTTTTTTGCAGAACTTGGGATTGAACTCAGGCCCTTGCGTCTGCCCCTCCTTCTTTTCTTGTAGGCAGGCATACCAGTGGGAATGAGGTGGTATCTGATTGTGCCCTTCATTCACATTTCGCTAACGGTGGGAGTCAAGGGCCCTGTTGGTCTATAGTTACCTTGTGGTACCTTTGTTTGATCTGATACCAGGGTACTACTGACTCCAAAGAACCAACTGCAAAGCCTGCCTTCCTCTTCTGTATTTTAAAGGCATTTCAGAAGGATTATTAACGATTAATTCTCCAGATGCACAGTAAGATTCAGGAGCTCCACAGTTCATCTAACCCTAGGCTTTTCTTTTAGGAAGTGTCTGATGTGTAAGTCACTCTTCTTACTTGCTATAGTCTACTCAGACTTTCTGTTTCAAGGCAGTTTTGGTCATCTGTGTCTTTTTAGGAACTGCCGGTCTTACTTAGTTTATCTAGTTTGCTGGCTTACAGTTACTCAGAACATTCCCTGATAAGCCTTTCTATCTCTGTAAGGTAACAGTGATACCTTTTCTCTCACTCTGACATTAATACCCATCAGGCCTTGCTTTTCTTCCCTTGGTCTAGCTAAAGGGTTGTCAACTTACTGATCCTTTCAAAGGACCCGCTTTGTTTCACTGATTCCATTTATATTTGCATTCTCTGTTCTGTTTTTTACAACTTCCTATAAGCAATCTATTATTATTTCCAAATAAAAATGTAAGAATATGTATTGTGCCATTTATGTACTGGAAACCACAGTGTGAGTGGGACAAAATACCTGGGGCAAACAGAGACTACACACATGATAGGATAATTGTGTATAATAGCACATGCTCAGAAGAAAAGGAAAAACGGTGTCACGGCCGTGACCAGGCCAGGCAGGGACAGGGCTCCTGAGATTCCTGGGCAGGGAAGGCCTTGCTGAGAAAGTAATGTTTAGGCCCAAATCTGAGTGTGGAGAAGCTGCTTGAAAATCTGGAACACAACACCTGGGGCGGCAGGAATGCAGCTGGAGCAGCGGATGGCAGGCCGCGGGCAGGGGGCACAGTGGGGGAGGGGCAGGGGAGCAGGAGGCTGGCACAGGCCTGGCCACAGAGCCTCCCTGCCACAGTCAGGCCTGTGCTTTGCTGTTTTTTTTTAAGCAATACAGGAAGGTATAGCTGGGGTTTTAAGTAGGGGAATCGATGGTTGGTGTTTTTAGACATCACTCTGCATGGAGAGTAGACACAGCAGTGGGCAGGACAAGCACAGAGGAAGGTCCATTACAGTCCAGGGACCAAGGCGTCCAACACGGGAGGTACTGTGCAGACGGAGAGCAGGGCTGGAGGCAGGCCCAAAGGGAGGTAGAACCACAGACCTGTTGGTGTGTGGGAAGGCGGCTGGGGCAGTGTCCTGGCCACGCTCTGTGCCTAGGACATCAAAATGTGCAAAACACATTTTCTAACTTTTACTTGGAAGTAATTTTCTTTAAGGTACTGGGGATTGGACCCAGAGCCTTTGCACTGGGCTGTATCCCTAGTCCTTTTTTCATTTTTTGAGACACTAAGTTGCCCAGTACCTTGGGCTTGAACTTGTATCGTGCTGCATCAGCCCCCCCAGAATGCTGGGAGGGTGTGCATGTGCCCCTACACCTGGGCTAATGTTTTATTTGGAAGTAATTACAGATTCAGAAGAAATCTCTAGCTTGGAAGGTTTACTCAGCCAAGTGGGTGATAGTTATTTCCTGAGTACAGCATCACAGGAGGGGCAGTCTGTGGGGAAACCAGAACTCAGGTTCAGGTCTCTGTGTGCTAAGACAGCTAGCAGCTACCCAACAAGAGATGTCAGGGGAAAATGACATTCACCTCGGAACCTCAGAGGACATGGCAGGGCTGGGCATGCAAACTGGGAGACATCAACAAATACCACACCAGGGTGCAGCCAGGGAGAGATATGGGGGCACAGATGGAAGGGGTGCCACATGTGCCACGTGCCATGGCTCCCACCACAGCAGCGCCTTCTCTTCTACACACTCTCCCCTTTCCAGGTGCCTGTGCTCAGCAAGCAGCAGGGCTCTCCTGGCCGTGGCTGTGTGGCTGGGGTAGTCGCCTGCTTCCGTCACTGGTGCGGTGGGGCCATCTCCGCAGGCTGATGTGGCGGCTAAGTGAAGTGGCACACCAGGCCGTGGTGGACATGTGCCTGGGACCCAGGACGGCAGCACAGATGGGGTAATGTGGGGAAGCGCAGGAATCTGCCCACCCACAGAGCCAGAGGAACTCTGGCCTGCTCTGGAGCTTCGGCCACAACCTCAGGGCCCACAAAAGATAAAGTAAAAAACAAAACAAAACCCAAAGCCCAGCCCAAACTGTGGGCCAAGTCCTCCCCATCACCACATAGCAAAGCTCATTAGCATCCGGACACAGAGAAATAGCCTGGATCTTCGTGATCACAGGGTCTGTGTCAGCAGGAAATGAGCTGCCAGGGGAGCCCAAGAACAAGGACCCGGAAGAGTGGAGGAGAGACCCTCGCAGCTCCCCCACTCTGTCTGGTAGAGGACAGGGAGCCCACAGCATGCCCCCTCCCTGGGACTGCGCCCTTAGCACATGCCGCCACACAGGGGCAGACAAACACGTCACATAGGCGCGAAGAGCCCAGGCGGGTGCCCTCTACTTACAGCTGCCTTCCTGTTGATCAGGCAGCCCAGCTCCCCGGGAGCCACGGTATTCTGGACATCTACGTCATGGGGTGACACGTAGAGCTTCGTGTTGTTCAGGTCAAAGAACTCAACTTCTGTGAGACCCACCCGCGATGGGTTGCCCCAGTTGGACAGGATCTCCATGGTCACACACACAGTGTCTCTGGTCTCTCCGGCTCTCAGTGTGCATTTATGCTTCAGGGAGAGAAAGAGAATGCTTAGGGTGAGGCCACCACAGGCTGCCTCTCAACCCACCCAATGCGGCTGGGCTTTCTGTGAGGTACTGAGCCTCACAGAGCCACGGTTCCGCCGCCTGCATGGGGAGGCCGAGAAGAGACCTGATGCTTCCGGCTACCGTAAAGATAACTCGAGATCCTACTTGACATACAATAACTGGTCAGTCGTGGTGGTGCACGCCTGTAGCTCCAGCACTCTGGGAGGCTGAGGCAGGAGGACTGAGTGTGAGCCCAGGGCAAGAGAGTCAGTAATGAGACTCTGCTTCAAAATCAAAACTAAAAAAAGACTGAGGGTGTGGCTCTGTGGGAAGGCCCTGGGTTGACCAGTAGTACCAAAGAAATAACTCGTGCTTAGTATTATGTTTGAGGGGTTGTAGATAAATGAAAATATTTAAATAGCATCAGACTGCCTGACTGTGCCCTTCTCCCCCTCCCAGGCAGCGTCACGCCTCAGGAGTGCAGTGCACCACACTGTCTGCTCAAGGGGCAGCTATGACGGCTGCACTGTGGCGCCTGCCAAGCTCATGCCTTAATCTCTTAGCCTGTTACTGCAGATTGTGATATTTGAGGATGGAGCCTTTACAGAGGTGGGTATGTGAGAATGAGGCTGTTAGAGGTGGGCCATCCAGGCATCTTTAAGAGGAGACAAAAATATGAACACAGAGATACCAGGGAGAGCCTCAAACAGGAGGAAGACCATGGGAGGACGTGGTGAGGAGTGGCCCCCCACCAGCCAAGGAAGAGAAGCGGCAGAAGAAAGCAAGCCTGGCACCAGCTGGGTCTTGGACTTGTAGCCTGTGACATTGGGGGAAAATAAAGCGGCACTGCTTAAGCCCTTGGGCATTCTGTCAAGGCATCCAGAGAGTAGGTGAACACAGTTACTTGGCAGCTGGGGTTTGGACCACTTCCTAGGACGGGGTCACCTGACATGCTTCGGGCTGGCCAGGGAAGGTGAGAGGCCACCACCTATCTATGTGACAATCCGGCAGGACAGCTGAGCAAATGGATGGTGGGAAGCAGGAGCCCCTGTGGCACTGTGGGCCTCTCCAAGCATCTGCTTCATTCCCACTGTCCCCTTCATTGATTTTAGTGTCTGCCTCCTCCCAGGCAAGCTGTCTGGCCTGAGAATGCGTGAGTGCCATTTGTAAGCGGCCACCCTGCAGAATGGCTTCCTCGAGGCCCCAGGAGCTGACTGCAGCCCTGGTCGCCGCGGATTAGCCACTCATAAAATAGTGCTTTCCCCGTGCGCACGTGCCCCCCGCTAATTAACACTGTCATCTGCGATGGCTCTGTGAGCAGGAGCCGAGCAAATGAGCAGCAACTGCTCCCCACTTATTTTTTTAATTAATAGCCAGTGAGATGTGCCGTCACTCCCAGCATGCGCTTGGATGGGCCCTGATTGCCACAGATGGGGATGGGACAGCCATGGGGTGGACTGGTCAGGACCTGTTTTGCTTAGCACGTCTGTGGGGATCCACGGCTCCCTCCTACCCTGCTTCCCACTGCACGGGGCCCTGGCCAGGCCCTCGGCTGCCCTGGGCTGAGTCCCAGCCTTGCAGGATGCTGATAAACTGAGTGGGTCTGGCTACTGTGTGGGATTGGCAGGTTCTTGAGCTTGTGTTTGCGACAGTGTTCCAGGGCTGGGTGAGCGAGGCTGGAGGCAGGAAGAGCAGAGCTGGTGGCTTTGCTTGTTGGAAGTAGAAGAAGGGCCAGGTGGCAGGAGGGGGAGGGGAGGCGGGGAGGA
>PVKA01039956.1:0-19105 GCA_004027165.1 Ctenomys sociabilis
CTTTGAATGTGATCTGCTTCTTCTCTGTAGCTTCTTTCAGTATATTATTTTTGTGTTGGATTTCTGGGATCTTATCTATTATATGTCTCGGTATGTTTCTTTTTGGGTTGAAGTTATTTGGTGTTTTGTATGCTTCGTTGACTTGAATGTTGGATTGTTTCCTCATATTTGGGGAGTTTTCTGGGATTACTTCTCCCCAAATTCTTTTTATGTTATTTGTATTGACTCCTTCATTCTTGTTGATACCAATTATTCTCACATTGTTCATCCTGGTGTCATCTTGCAGGGGATTGATTATATTTTCCTGCATTCTCATTGTTTTTAAGAGATCCTTTCTCACCTTTTCACTAGATGCTTCGGCATCTTCAAGATCTGAAACTCTGTCTTGACTTTCACTCAAATGGTTTTGCAGACTCGTGATTGATATTTTTAGTTCTTCTATATCTCTTTGACTGTGTTTCATGTGTTCTATTTCTTTTCTGTATTGCTCATTGAAGGAATTCATCCTATTTCTGACCTCCGTTTTTTCATCCATGTCTTCTTTAGAAGTAGTTATTAATTATTTTTCTGCAGTGTTTCTTCCATATTGGGTTTCCTCTGTAAATTTCTAGAGTTGTTTCTGTATTTCAGATGCTATGCGTTCAAGAAATTATTTTTTTTCAAGGAATTCTTTTTTGATTTCAGAAATTATTTCTACTTTCAGTTTCTCATAACCTTTCTGCTGTTGTGTTAATTCATACGTTTCAGCTGGAATAGCACTCTCTGCACTTGTTCTGGGTGAGCATTGTTTTTCTACCCAATGTTTCTCGAATTGATTCTTTATTTTAGATGCTATGTATTCAGATATTTCTTTTTTAATTTGGGGAATTACTTCTCGTTTTATTTCCTCTATATCTTTCTGCTGTTGTTCCTTTGCTGCTGTATCTGTTAATTCATTCATTGCAGCTGAGCTAGTGTCCTCTGCCCTTACTGGTGGACTCAAGTTCTGGAATTGTGTTTTTCCCGTTTGTCATTTTGTATAGCACTGACCTTTGACCTTTGGTGTAGAGCTTTGGTGCAGCTATAACCTTAGCTTGTTATGAGATTTGGGTGCCAGTCTATTATGTTTGGGATTATCCAGGTATGCCTATCCTGGATCTAGCTGTTGTGTTCAGTTCTTTTTTTCCTGCTCCTGTGGTTCCCCTTTGTTCCTTCCCTGTTCAGGCGAGCATGAACTGAAGTGGGATGCAGAGCAAGTAATGAAAATTCCCACTGTCTTGGCTGGCTTTGGGGCGAGGATCTGGAAAATTGCCAGGTCGTTCTCTAGGTTGTTTGGGTCTGGGTTTTGGTGGGTCTTCTGGACTCCCAAAAGGTTAGTGGATGATCTTATTCACCTGGTAGGCAGTACTGGGTCAGCTAGCCTGTGCTCAGTCCGGGTCTATAGGACGGAACCCGAGAAGGCTGGGAAAGGTCCCTCCGGCGCAGTGGGCCTGGAGCCCTCACTCACAGGCTAGGCTTGGCTGGGTTTCGGGCCGTGGGGTGGAACTGGGAATTGCTGAGAAAGGTCCCTCTGTCATGGTTGGCTTGGAGTTCTCACTCCAGGCTGACCTGCACTGGGTGTGGGGCCGTGGGGTGGGAACGTGATTGCTGGGAAATGTTTTTCTGGCCCACGGGGCCTGGAGAAAGTTCTGCACTCACTGAACTTTGATGCCCAGGGTGTCAGGGAAATTCCAATTTGCTCAGCAGTCATTAGGGCAGGGGTTCTGGGGAGGTGTTGGTGAGTGATTCCTGAGGTTTCAGGCAGGTCACTGGCTTGGAGGGCTTCGGGGTGGGGATCTGGATAGGGTGCATGGGAAGAAGCCAAAGGCTCTCTCTCAGACTCACCACACACTCACTGATGCAAATTCTCACTCACTGGGAGAGCTTGGGGCAGGGTCCAGGAGGCCGCTGGAGTCAGCTGCTGTCTGAGGGGCATCTCTTGTGCTGGACAGCATGGGCGGGGTCCAGGTAGATGCCAGAGTTGCCTGCGCTGTCTGAGGTCTATCTCTGGGGCTGGGCGGGCATAGGTATGATCCAGGAGGCTGTTGGTGTCGGCCTCGCTGTTTCTGGCAGGTCTCTGGGGCTGGGTGGGCATGGGCGGGATGAAGGCTAAAATGTTATTTTTGTAGGAAAGAAGAAAATGAATACATAATTCATTGCCTTTTAAAGTTGTGTTTTTGTTGTTAAATCTTTCTGTTAGTAAATGTATATGACATATAGTAAATACATTCATCTTGGGAACTTATTCTTGGATATATTTTTAAGTATCGTGCTACACAAAGGAAATTATTTTTAGGATACTGGGGTATCAACATGTGGGGCTGCTCTCATTCCCGGGATCCATCCAAATGCCTAAGGGAAATTTGGATCCATATCTTAGCATAACTCTTAACATTTTATGTCACACCACCTTCACAGCTCAGAGAGTTAGGGTCCACTATCAGCCACCGTTGGACTGGCCTTTAGGAAATAAAGCAGTCCACTTTAGTAAAATCAATTCAAATATTAGTTATGTGTGTGTATGTATATTATGTTCTTGTTTAATTTCTGGTGATCAGTGTGGGTCAGTTAAATATGTCCATTAGCACTTAAATACAGCTTCAGAACACATTCCAGATTCACATTTTTATTCAGATTCTTTTTAAAGATTCTGTACTCCATACAGAGTATGGAGTGGTCATGTTATCCTATTTAGTCTTAGTCTTAAGATCATTCATGTAAGTGTATGAATGATAGTACCATTTATATCAGTTTCAGTAACTCACAGCTCAGCTTGTGACTCAATTGGTGACTGTTCCCTAAGTAGTATCAGGTCTCAACTCATTCCCTGCGAGTTCTAATTGAAGCCAGAATACTATGAGAAGCATAGTGGGGTGCATTCATTTGCATTTTACTTGTGCCCTCCTGCTGACTTTGGGTATCTGGAGATTAGCTTTGCTCTCAAAATTCAAGGTTTGCAAACATGAATTTCCCACTCTGTGCAGCCAGTTAGTTTCTGTTTGGAACCTTTTTCCTTTGCAGCACATTAACTATTGTGATCTATGTCCCTGGCCCATTTTTTCTCTGTTTTCTGTAGATTTATTATCTGGACATAATAAGGAGCACAGTATTATAACTCAGGGTACAGCTAGTCACAGCTCAGTTAACTATTGCAGCAGGACCAGTTGGATAAGGGCTTAGATCTGGAATTAAATTTGAACACTGGCTGGAATAGGTACTAGCTGGCAACTACACAATATTTATATTTGTGAATGGGAAGCAAGTACAGTCAGCTGGCTCAGGTTATGGTACAGGCAGAAAGGTACAGAGGGGACAAATGTATCTCAGACATATACCTTTCATTCCCAGCTCTCTTTTTAAATCCATGCTCCTGTATCTACATAGCCACTTGGAGGCCCACACTCACCTCACACTGTATTCAGAATAGAATGTATTTGTGAGACCTAGCTGTCCCAAGTTGCTTCCCTTCTCTTATCTATAGCAATGAAGGGACTAAAGGTCTATTTAGTTAGGCCATCCAGAAAGCTGGTGCTAGTGCTAGTGGGATTATCCTTGGTCCTTTTTCCTTTTCCATATACATTAAATTACTCCCCTGGTCTTGTAAATTTTATCTCTTTTATGACCTTTCCAAACTTGCTCCTTTCTATGCTCACTGCTGTGATTCTAGACTCAACACAGTGTTTGCCTTTTTAGCCAACTGAAGAGTTTCTCTATTACCTGCCACTCTGGTGACTCACTTTCAGTGTCTTCCAAACAAATGAGAGGGTGCCATTTATTTTTGGTGAAAGGAGAAAAAGCTTTTATTCAAATATAGCTCCAAGGAGATGGAGGAGTCTCATTGGCACATATCATATAAGGGTAGGGCCTTTTATAGTAAGAAATAGAGACAGGGAATATGATGGGACAGTAGACAGTGCCATACTCTTTTCATCCCTCCTGGCCCTTTTCTACTGCCTCATTTTCCTGTGGAAATGAAATTGGGCCAATCTTCTGAGGCCAGCATATGTATGGTCTTTTCATTCATCTGGGCTAAGGAGAGGAGAGGATGACAGCCCTGGGTGATCTGAGGAAGTTTAGAGAATTGCTTATGTCAGAAGGAAAGAAGTCTACCCTTTAAAGTTACACGTTTCCGTGACAGCTACACCTCTGTATCCATTCCCATCTCCACTCATACATTTTCATTATAGAATCCAGAGTGAAATGAAATGAAATCATGTATGCATCACACTATTCTCCCCTCAGGTTAAGGCTTTGCAAACTAACTGAATTAACCCTAAGATAAAGACATTGGTTCTTACCTTCCACAAAGCCAAAAAGTTCGCTTTGCTCCCTGCCACATCTTTAGACTTGTTCTGTAGTAGTTTTCCCCTCCTCCAGGCTAAAACAAAAGTTTTTTCCCAGTTCTGTAAATGAAGCCAGGGGAATTTAATTAGGTTTTATATTAAGAATTGGGTGAACCAGAGCATAGGGAGACTTGTAAGTGAACACGAAACCCATCATCTTAAGATGATTGATGAAGCTAACAGTAGGATGCTACAGACTGAGGCTGGGTTGGCTGTTCATTAAATTATTTCTCATGACAGTAATGATTACTAGAAGCTAATTACTTAATTGTTTACAATTAATTCGACATTCAGACTGTCTCCCCCATCCAAAGCACTTGCATAGTTTGTCCTTAGTTTATCCTGGTCAAGTATATAGAGCAGTTGCAATTTGCTCTCTACATCTTTGCCTTCTGTATTTGTATATTGACCCATCTGTGGCTCAGAAATATTTTTAAAAAGTTATATCTCTACTGAATATATACAGGCTTTTATTGTTATATTTTCTAAATAATGCAGTATGAAAACTATTCAGTTAACATTAGTATTAGGTGTTCTAAGTAATCTATAGATGCTTTAAAATATGAGTGAATGTACATATTTATACAGATTTTATACAAGGAATTAGAACATTCTTGCATTTATCAATAACCAGGTTCATGGTCTTGGAACTATTTCTCCATTGCTATGGAGGGATAACTTTAACTGTATTTCTAGCTTACCAACAAGGCAACTGAAATCTAGACTGATAAGGTGATTTATCACATAGGAAGGGCTAATTTTAGGAACAAAGGACTGAGAATTAATAATAAGCCTAGCATCTATAGAAGATGCCTCTTACAAAGCCCTTACAGTGTGCCAGAGGCTGAGCTAAGTACTTTCCATGTATTCTCTTTTTTAAACATTGCAATAACCATACAATGTAGGAAATACTTTGTTATCAATGAAGAAATGTAAGATTGAGGATGCCAGTCAGGCGGTCAGTGCTACTTTTGTTACTAGACAGGGGCATTAAGGGGGGTTCTATCCAGATCTCTGGTATCCTGTACAAAGAATTGGACAAGATAGTAAAGGTGTAGATAAGTTGAGAGAGGAAAAATGTACAATCTACAGGACAAGAGTGGACTTATGTTTTTTGTTTTTTTTTTTTTCAGAACCTGGGATTGAACTCTGGCCCTTGTGCTTGCCAGGGAAGCACTTATTCCACTGAGCCATCTCCCCAGCCCCAAGAGTGGACTTATGAAGAGGGCTCACAGTGGTACCATGGATAAAAGAAAGAACTTTAATATTTATAATGCTTGGATTGCCCCCACCTCTTCTACATAATAGTGTAGGGAAAATTGCCCTATCAAAAAATCGCTTGACCTCACTCCAGATGTAAACTCTTCTATTGAAAAATTCACTTATCCTCTCATCAGATGTAAATGAAGGAACAGGAAAAGTGTCTTTTGATTGGTCATGCCCATATGTAAATTAAGGATTAAGGACAATATCTTCTGATTAGTCCTGCGAACAGTGCCAGATCTGAATGAAAGATTAGGAATTAGCATTTTTTCTAACTGGCCCCATGAGTAGTGTTCAGAAGCCCTAAGCCTGGAGTCATTTTGAGTCACAAGTTCTGGATATCTTCTCTTTTAAGAAACATCTCTGTGAACCAGTTAGCTATTGGTTTCTATGACTTTTTAAAATGATTTGTATTCATTTTAAAGAGAAAAAATGATAAAATAGTAATGAAACAGTTTCAAAACAGGTTAATGATTAATACATTGCACTCTTTGTAGTAGTTATTCAGAGGACAAGATGCAGACTAGCACAGAGCTCCTGACTTTTAACCTCTGATTGGATCCTTGTGATCTGCAGTGCACAGATAGCCCTTTTGTATTCTTTCTTCCCCAAAGCTGCAGAAGACCAATTATATTAAACCTGCTTCTGTAGTGAATATTGACCAATGCACTCATATAGAAGAATCTGGGGACCAAAAAAATAATCAGCTATTAAAGAGGATCCAGTCATAGGTTGAAGGTCTGGAGCTGTGTGTTAATCTGTATCAGGAAACCAAGGAATCCATGCCTCAAAGTTCAAGACTGTGAACTGGAATCCTGGAAACGGGCATCCAAGACAGTGACAAAGACTGGAGCTCCTCTGAAGAAACAGAAGTTAGATTTCTTTTTTGTTTGCTTTTTAAAAATTCTATTCAGGCTACAAGACTATTGGTTGTTACCATTCACCATTTTTAGTGAATCTGCTTAGTTACATGCAGAACATCACCTGGACATTTGTTACTAAAGTGGGTATGCTAGTTAACTCTCACAATAATCCTGGGAAAATTAGTCTTAAATATTCGTATGGTTTGAAAACTTCTGATTTAACATAAAGCCCCTTTGGAGATGGTCTATTTTACACTGCTTTCACCTTCCAAAATCCTCTATCTTCTGGTTCCTAACATCCCCAAATGACCAAAGGAATGACAAAGAGAGATTGTCTTGAAGATTTAAATTAACAGTTGAGCAAATGTAAATCACTCATGCTTTTCCTCAACTCGCTTGGACCTTAACCTGTTCACATTAGCCAAGTGTGGCTTGATTAAAATTGGTCAGGATATTACATTGCAAAAGAGACAAGACAAAAATTGTTTTCTCAGTGAAGCTTGTTACAAATTTTCAGGCTATTGAAGGAAGCACTTTAAGATTTTCCTGTTTGTAGTCAGCATTGTCCCTTAAATAGTAAAAATCCTGAGCCTACAGGTATAAAGTAGAAAGGCTATTAAGCAGGTAGTACCTGGTACAAGATATTGGAGAAACTCTTAGGTGGCTTTGCCCCCTACTCACAATCTCCTATGGCAATGATTCTCTCAAAGTATGATCTCAAGACCTTTAGCATCAGAATCACGTGGGAACTGGTTGAAAATATGAATTCTTTGGCTCTACTTGAGACCTAGTGAGTCAGAAACTGGGGGATATGGGTAGGGCAACTTCTGCTTTGATGTTCCCCTCAGGATTCTGAGGCCTACTTAAATTTGAGAACTACAACTCTATGATACTCTGATGGTCGGGCCATGCTTTCACATTGACAGATTATCTGTTTCAAAATTCTTATTTGCTGCAAATAAGACTTTAAGTTACTTCACAGATTTTGTCTCTTCTCGTTCCCTGTTTTATGACTCTGGCTTTAAGGCTGCCCTTAGTGACAAAATTATATTCAGTCTCCTCTAGTTTAGAATGAAAACGTGAGTTTAAATCTTCTATGCATGTGCAAAACAAATCACAAAAATATACCTAGATCAATATTGAGGCTTTACCTATTCACTAGCTCCCTATCCCAGACTCTGTAAACTTACATTTCTTCATCTGAAAAATAGAAGTAATACCATGTAAGGGCAAAAAGACATAATGTACGAATCTGTTCACTGTCTAGCATTTGGTAAGCGCTCTTTAATGGCAGCTGTTATTTTTGGATTAGGCCCCAAAGTACAGTTGCTGTACTATAACTTTGGAGGGCTTATTTTTCTTGCTTATCATTAAAAATATTTTTCTTCACCATTTCTTCTTCTTTTTATTTTTACAGAACTGGGGATTGAACTCAGGCCCTTGTGCTTGCCAGGAAAGCACTTATTCCACTGAGCCATCTCCTTGGCCTCTTTACCACTTAAAGAAGACAGATATCACACATACCACTGAGTACCAACATGAAGATGGAAGCATGCTACAGTTGAGTGGTTAAAGATTTAGTAGCTAGGGATAGATTGCATAGGTTTGAATCATGATTCTGTCACTTACTAGTTACTTAACCACTCTGAGCTTTTGGGTTATGTGTTGTTAAATGGTCATAACAATATTACCTGCCTTAATGTAGGAATTCGTTGAATATATATATTGCTTGAAACAGTGCCTGACAACTTTTATTTTGACATTATTTAAAGGGAATTCGGGAGTAGAGTGTACAGAAGATGACGATTATAGGAGAGTGGAGTAAGTTCTGGAAAAAGTACCTGAAACCCAGGCTCGATGTATTAGTTACTTTCCTATCACTGGGGCAAAATACCAGACACACAAATCTTGGAGGAAGACAGGTTTATTTGGGCTCATAGTTTCCAGTGAGTTCAAACAACAGTTGTCTGGCTCCAACGCAGAAATGACATGGCAGAGGAAAGCTGTTTATCCCATGGTAGCCAGGAAATAGAGAGGAAAGAAGGCAGGAGCTGAAAACAGGAATACACCCTTCCATGTCACACCTCAGTGACCCACTTCTAACCAGGCCTCACATTGAATTCCTTAACTCATCAATGGGAAGGTATATTGACTAGGGTGCCGCATCCATAACCCTATTCCCTTCCAAAAGCCTGGCCTCGAAACGTGAGAGTATGGGGACATATTCTGCACCTAAACAGTAACATTTGACTCCACTCTAACCAAGCTCACCTCCTGACAGTATGCTCAGCTACTGAACTCCTCAGTGGATGAATCCACCAATATGGGGGCCCATGATCCAGTCAGTTGCAAAAGTACTACTTCCGAACACAAGACTTTGGGGGGCATATTTTAGATTTAAACCATAATATTTTATATTTAAACCTCAGCACCAGAATAAGCCCCTGAATAAATCACTTGTGTATTTTTTAATGTGTGATTCTAGTATTCCTTTTATGATGTTCCAAGTATGATTTTGATAGACTATGCATCAAAATAAAGAAATAATGTACATACACCATTAGACACTCAGCCTAGTTTTTGCATCTGCAGTAATGCAGATGAAGATGAGGAAATAATCTACCTTTGTGGAGCTTACATCTGGCTAGGCAGATGAGAGGAACAATATAAAATATTACCAAAGAATATGAGAGAATATTAAGTGTTACATGATGTGGCAGAGGTGGCAAGTACTGCAAGAATTCAGATAAGGAGAAAGATGTGGCTGGAGAGGCTTCCTAGAGGTGATATTTTAATTAGGCTTTTACATATCAAGGGAAGCAAGGATAAGTGAGAATTGCTTATCACATTCCTAAAGGACTCCTTAAGGATTCTTTTAAGCACATGGCACCTTTGTGGCATGTCATATTGGTATCATTTTAGAAAGTTTATATATCAACATTATTGATCATACTAGACTAGGAGTGAAATATCTGGGATTTTGCTTTATTCTGCAACTAAGTAGTTGTGTTCCCTGGAGTCAAATGTTACTGTTTAGGTGCAGAATATGTCCCCATACTCTCACGTTTCGAGGCCAGGCTTTTGGAAGGGAATAGGGTTATGGATGTGGCACCCTAGTCAATATACCTTCCCATTGATGAGTTAATTTTGTTCTGCTTTCTAGGCATTGTTTCCTCATTTATAAAATGAAATACCTGAATTCATTAACCACTAAGATCCACCCCTCCCTTCCTCTTGTTTTTCATAGTGTTTGGGCTCAAACCTGGTACCTTGCATATCCTGGGCAAGCACTCTGTGATGGACTTACAACCCCATCCCCTAAGCTCTTTTTGTTTTCTGAATAATCATTCCAGTAATCATTTATGGAGAATTAACTCTGGGGTAGGTACTGAAAACTCTGTACCCATTAGTTCCTTTCACTATCTTGATGTTACATCAGCTCTCAGTGCACTCCTTTTATAGATGAGGAAATCATATTGTGGTCAAAGTCTGTTGTGAAAGGGAAACATGCATGCCTACTCCTCATATCACACAGTGCAAATATAGAATAGGGTCCCTCTGCAGATAAGATTTGTAAATGAAACATGTTCAGAAATATCACTGAACCATTTCACAGGTCCATCAGAGATAGTGTGTATGTGCTGTATGAGGCTAAGTGTCCAAAAGGGATGGGACCTGCCTGGGTTATCCCATTCAGCCTAGAACAGCACTCCTTGAGCAAGAGTGAACTCTGAACCTAGCTTGTATTATATAGTACAGAATACATAAAGAGTTGAGGAACCAATAATTTAGCTGACAATAAAAATGTCAAGGTGTCTCTCATCCAAGATATATTAGGGAATAGGTATTTGGAAGGCTAGGACTTGCATACTGAAGTCCAGTGGAAGAGCCTTGTCTACCAGGAATGGTGACATTAACCAAAGGCCTTTTCTTTCTGAAGTTAGGCTCAGTAGAACTGAGCCAGTTCTTTGCTTAGCTACCTTAAATAGCAGAAAATGAGCCCACAGGGCTATGTGAACATGTGTCCTGCCAAAGACACTCAGCAGAACTGGACTCAGACTGAAGCAGTGTGGTGCCAGGGCTTGTACTTTTAACCAAGAATATAGGTAATATCAGTTCTTGTAATACTGCTAAGAATGTTGGTATTACAACAAAGGGAAAGCAAGTTAACTTTTAAGTTACTGAAACCTAAAAAGTCCTGGCTCTTTCACTAGCCAGATGTTAAGGTTTGGGTAAGTTACTTAAGATCTAGGAGCCTCAGTTTCCCTTTTATTCTAAGGATTAAGTGAGATAATCAATGTAAACTTCCAGGTATTGTGCCTGATATAGAAGTGCTTTAAAAAGGATGGCTGCTGTCATCATCTGTAGTGCTGTTTCTATTGCTGGCCTGCCTTCCCCAAATACTCAATTCTGAGATAATCCACAAGGTGTCTCTCTCTCAACAGAAAGTTTCATGGCACTGTACTGTGTATAAATACGTGTATCTAAGGATTGGAGTTCTTGAAAAATGGCTTTCACGTTCATGCCTGCCTTTGCTAAAGCATATATTGAACCATGTACCTAGCAGGAAATAATAGTTGGCTTTGCAACCGATGCACATATGGCTTGAGTAGCAGTTCTAAGGCGTGTTGGTCGTTTTCCAGGTTGTGTGTGGGTGACGACTATATCCCTTCAGTACAGCTCAAGTATGATGTAGTGGAAACAGTTTGAGGATCAGTAATTATGCTTTCTCAAGTCCTGAGGGAAATAGTGTATAGAATAGCTTTTGAGGAACACTGTGTGTGTGTGTGTGTGTGTGTGTGTCCCTGTCCCTCTATGTATAGCAGTGGTAGGGCCTTTTCCCTCAAATTTTGTACCACATATGGAAGCACCATTTTACTTCCTAGTTTGTGGATTTTATTTTTGGTAGGTACTTGTGATACAGGATAAAAGTTCAGAAAGATACTCTGCTGTTTATGTGAGATACTGAACCTAGAATACTTACATACATTGAATATGATGGATCAGTAAGAAATCTAAGTGTGGAGGCTGCATTTGCAGCAGAAGCAATGCAGATATTATGGTATTTATTTTTTTGAACCACTTGAAAAATTCTTTTCTCCTGGTCAAGACAGCGAAAATAGAAAAAAAAAAAGGTTTCTTTTTTTTTTCACTTAGATTAAACTCTTTTGCATACTGAGTGAGGGGCCTTAAACCAGACAGACATTTTGCCCATTTAGTTTGCTGTACATGGGGGTTGGGTCTAATAAGATTAATTTCCTTCGCTGTTTATGAATGAAGAATGAGAGTTTCTTAACTGCAGTCTTTTCTTTTTATTGCTTTGTTCAATATAGAAAAAACAGCCTTTTCATTGCAAGTTCCCCCTATGTTTTATATGCATATGTGTATCTATAGCTATATCTATCTATTGAATGTATTCTGGAATCTATGCAAAATTTCTTCAGCATTTCAAGTTAAAATAGTAACTGATATCAAGTGCTTGCTGTGTACTAATATTTTATGTGCTTGATGAGTAGTAATTAGTTTAATTTTTATAACAACCCTGAGAGGCAGGCTACTATGTTTTACTATTTTTGTTCCCATTTTATGCACAGGAAAATGAGGTGCAGGGAGGTTAGATGACTAGTCCAGGTTCCATGTTCCAACTGTATGGTGGTTCATGTTCTTAGCTACCACACTGTATTGTTTGTCCAGTACATTTTGGACTATGCCCTCCAGACATCCTAGGGAGTTTCTTTTGTTGCAAGGTAAAGTGTAGCACTGGTAATGAATGAATCAATTTGACTCTGGGCTATTTAATGAGGTAACCTGTAATTATAGGATAATTCTAATACTATAGTTTTGGGCCAGTGGTGAGTCAGTGGAGAAGATAACACATCAAATCAAAATGGAGGTTGGTCATCTTTGTTCACTAGAGCAGGTAATCTGTAGGCACGTTTGTTTGAGAAGTATAGATTTAGAGAATCAGTGCTAGTCTCACTTCTTTGGACACTGAGGAAGGAAAAGCAGATGTTAACATTAGTTACCCCTTTTCTCTACAGAATATCATCTATTGCTATCTCAGCATAGATCATCTGAACTGAATTCATTGTGTTCCCTTTCCTGGATGACAGAGCACTTAAAAAAGTGAGAAGTTGCTGACTTGAGCCTTTTACAGCTCAGCATATTAATAAAGCTTTACTTTTTATACCTTGTGGTTACACTTTTCTGCTGGATGGTGGATGGTTAAGACCAAGTTAAAGCAAGACCTACATAACTAAAAATGTAACTTTTTTACCTGACAAGGTCAGTCAAATCCCCTCAGGATTTATCCTGTAACCCTGTACCACAGTTTGTGTCAGCCATGTGGATGAGTCACAACCATTGCTTGACCAATTTGCTCTCTGTGAAAACATGAGAGAATGTTTTCTCTCCATGTGACCCTCCTTAGGCACAATTTCCAGTTGTGCTGACAACTCACTACTATTATGAACTATTGGACTATTTTTGGGTTATTTTGATGAATTCAAGCACTTACAATATTTGGACTGGTGTCAAGTATGAAAAGGTCCCTTAAAGACTTCTTCAAATACAGTTTCTCTAACAGCAGTGGAACATCCATCCCTGACAAAAAAAAAGGGGGGGCTATAAATAAAGGACTGTTTGGTAGAGGAAAAATATATATGCATATACAACACAGGATAGTTCATTGAAAAGAAAGGTGTGTACTAATATTGTTTAGACAAGATACCATGTCTGCATCTTGTCATCTGAATAACCATGAAGACAACAAATGCAATGTATTAATTAATATTTTTGCAATGTATTTATTAGTGTGTCTAACTAACCTGTTTTAAAACTGCTTCATTGCTATTTTATCTTTTTTCTCACTAAAATGAATAAAAAAATTAAAAATACGAGTTACAGCCAACTTCCCACTAGCCATGTCAATCCACAGATCATGAGCACTTGACCACAGAATGAGTCATGTGATGTGTTGCCTAGAACTTTGTAGTTCTAGTTTACTTTTTTTTGATATAGGGTCTCTCTATAAACCTTCTGTCCCAGCCTTCCTATTGCTGGAATTACAGGTGTGTGCCACCACAGCTGGTTTCAGTGCCAGCATGATATGTAATAGTGGGGTTCAAACTGGGGACTTTGTGTTTGCCAGGCAGGCACTTAGGCTGTTGAGCTATCTCCCCAGCCCTAGTTTACTCCTTTTGATGTGAAAACCCCTACTTGCTGAGTGAAGCACCAGTTGAATATTAGAAAAGAAGTGACATTTTGGTGCTTTAAACAATTTACATGGAGTTACATTTGTTTCTGAAGTGACTTCTATTTATTTTGATAAATCTTTTACTCATGATGATTTATAGGATATACAAGCCAATATAAATATTTTGTAAATATTTGAATATATGGATATACACCTGCAAGATACCTTGGCAATATCTTTCAGCAAGAAAAACACCGAAGAGTAAAGACTAGACACAATTACTAGGTACAGTGAAAATCTGCTGCAAATATTTCTGAGGTAAGATGGCATCATATATTTGTTCAGATAAGGAAACCACCCTTATAACACAGGATGATTTTATTTTTACATAGGACCTGGAATACTTAAACTGCCAATTAGGTGCTGAATGGCAGAGCAACACTGACAGTTTATGCCATGAATTCATAGGGAATAGGTTCCAACAACTCAGGTTCCTTTCCGTTAGTCCTCACAAAGTGTGCTTCTCTGGGAGGGGCAGGCTGGCACTTCAGTTGAACCCAGGTTCAACTTTCTCTTTGGCTTCCTTTTTTTGATCATTTTCCTTGACATGTTTGAGGAAGCTATCATGACTTTTTGAGTGTTTAATATGCTCAATATGCAATTAATCCTCTTGGCAAGTATCTTGCCCATAACTTGCTTGTTAACAACAATGCCAACGGCATGCTGGGTAATGTTGTCCATTCTTCCTGTTTTGCCATGGTAATAACATTTGTGAGGCATTCCTTTTTGCAGAGTGCTTATCCCTTGATGTCTACAGTATCACCTTTTTTTTTTTTTTGTAGATTTACATGTATGTGGCCAAAGAAACAACCCCATGTTTTCTAAAAGGCCTGGAAAACACATACCAGGGTCCTCTCCTCTTGCCCTTTGTGTTAGTAATTTTGCCAAATTACAAAGGAGAATAAGTGATTTTTGGACATTCTTGGTCAAAACAGCCTGGCTTTAGAGTCTGGATAATTCCCTTAGCATATGCTAACTCAATAATACAATGCATGGAGCACAACTATGGAAAATCTCAGCAGAAGTGACAGACTGCTTTTCAGAATTGCACGTGATTTTCGATACTATATTTTGTTTCTGTAAGCTTTTCCTTACTGTTTTCCTAGGATAATATTAAAATGAATTTGTATTCCATGAATGGAAATCTGAGGGTGTAAGGGATGCATAGGCATTGGTCTAGGTAGAGAAGAAATTCTTCCTGAGTTTAAAATTTTCCTTCAGATAATTGATGAGATTATGTACAACCATTTGATTAGGTGACAGTATATAAATATTTAAAACGAGTTTATCATCCTTGTATCCTTTGTCATCATTTTTTCTCCAGTGTTCTGTATAAATTGAAGACTAACCACTAGTAATTTTCAACAGTTCCTGCCCATGATTGTAAGAAATCCAGCTATTATGGAAGAAGAAAGTAGGCTCTTGCTTTTTTCTTCTTTCCAAGTCATGTGATTGTTACAATTTGATATTCGCTAATACATGAATATCACCTCCCCACTGAAAATGCAGTTCTTCAACGTATATTTTGATTACCATGTCAGAGGTAGAGGCCAATCAAGGAGTAGTTGAACATCAGTGCTGCCCCTATATTCTGTTATTTCTGCTTCTAATCCTTGTCACATCTATCGGTGTAGGAACATTTGTATCTATGGAGACATTATTTTTAGTATTTGAATTATTTTGAATGACTTAGGACACAACATATCATGTTGGTCACATTGACTGGATGCAAAAATAGTAGGTGTCGTACAAGGGATTTTGATGTACAGAATGTTTCCCAAAGCACTCAGGCAAATTGAATATTTAATGGGTAAATTCCCTGGCCTCTTAAGTCAGTCTCTGGAGCATATCTCTACTATTTGCTTTAGCTTTTCAAAGTGGTTTACAAACTGTTCACCATCTCCTATTCCTCATAGCCCTTTTAGATTGTCCACCTTCTAATGTGACACTTGATTTTATCTTCTGTGTCAGTGCCCTGTGTGCCAATCTTATTAACTTTTATGATTTGCTCTGTACTGGGCATCTTATAGACACTTTTTAATTTAGTCCATTCATTAAAACTGTACAAGGAAAATGTTAACTGCTATCCCCATTTTACAAACATGGAAACTGAATGTGCGCAAGGCCACAAAGCTAGTATATTCTACACCTGAAATTTTGCCACTGACTCCAATGTAATAAACTTCCTATGTATTTTATTTTTTGTGGGTTTCTTTTGATTTACCAGAACTGGGAATTGAACTCAGGCCTTGCACTTGCTAGGCAAGCACTTCTTCTGCTGAGCTATCTGCCCAGCCCTCTTTTGATCTTTTGAAAAACTGTGATTGCATGTAATGGCAAGCTATATTGTGATGTTATGCTATGTGTGGACAGTGGGGAAAGATTGAGTCAATCTACTTAATATTGCCATGTGTTTATATATTTTTTGTATTTAAATACTGTGATGGTTTATTGATTGTGACACCTTAAGTAAGAGAAGCTAAACTAAATTGGCTCAGCAATTCCCTACCCTAGTCTAGTTATCTGCATACTGTAAAGAGGAAATGAAGGATAGGTCTACTTCTGTTTCTGTAGAGGAGCTCCAGTCTTTGCTTTCACCTGCTAAATCATCTCCTGGCTTCTAGCAGACTCTGCCCTGCTATAGACTCGCACAAAACGGCAGTGAGCTCCAGACCTTCAGCTGGGTGCTTCCATTTCCTGTGTACAGACAGACCCTCTGCACTCTCCCACACCTGACTCTGTGGGTGGTACTGCAAACCAATCTTGTAAATTCTTATATATTTGTATATCTTACGTTTCTCTACTAAACACTGACTGATACAAATACTTATCATTTATTCCTCTTGTGTAACTAAATTTTTGCACTCTGGCCAATAACTACCATTCTACTCTCTGTATGAGTTTGTTTTAGATTACAAATAGAAGAGGCTGTGGGTTTCTTCTGTCTACCAGTGCACGAAGTCTTAACTACTGTGTAATGCTATACTGGACTCAGCAATAGCTAATGTTTACTGCGTGTCTGCCATTTGGCCAAGCAAAGTGCCAAGCCTTTCATGTATATTCACTCATTCACTTAATCCTCTTAATAATTCTGAAAAGTAGGCTTTATTATTAGCTCTGATTTTCAGAAAAAGAGACTGTTGCACAGATGTTAACTAGCTTACATAAGTTATAGAGTTAAACAGTGATAGGCAGAAATAATGCTTTCACCTAAAGCAGTCTGGCTCAAGTGTATATATTACCTATTCTCTTATACTGCCTTACAGATGTCTTTGGGAATCAGGCACAGAATGTAAAGGAGTGGAGTATATCCGTTTGGAAGATACTAAGCAGGAACAGGTAACTGCTACTCACTTTTTATCTTTTGTTACCATGTGGGAATGAGGGCAGTATCATCGCAGCTACCAGTTTTTAAAGAGAAGACCCAAATATGGAACTACATATAAAATTTTTCTATTTATATATTGACAACAAATTCTAATTTTTAAAAAAAATATTCCAGATTTAAAGTATTTGTTAATAAATTATAAATTAATTAAATTATAGGAAAAGATATTTAACTCATATGCTTATAGAATATTTCTTGAGTGTTCTCTGTGAATATTGTACTAATTCTAGATATTATAGATCACTATAAATCTAGTGTGAATAAGAAATGGACTCATTTTGATGGTAGTTTATGTGATTGTTTTATGTAATTTTAGAATTTAATTCACTTAAATTGTATTATTGTAAGAAAAAGTAAGCTTGTATCATGTAATGTGGTAAGGATTCATGCTAAATTCACTTTTTTATGTATCTTATTTATTATACCTGGATTACATCAAAGATTCAATAATTAATACTTTCTAACTTGTTATTTTCCTAGTGGTTGTCTATAGCAGTAGAAGCCGACATAATATCCTGTCCAACCACCATTAGTGCAAATCTTGCCTCTCATAGGATTATGTAGAAGCACAGTATTATCTATCCCAACTGTACTGTCTATACACACACATCATGATTCTTCCTTTTTATACCCCTTCCTTTATCTACAACTGTGAGAGATGGGCACTCCATTGTCATTCAACTAACTTAGGTGCTTGAACTTGACAACACAATCCAACACAGTCCAGCATTCCACAACAATAGTAGGTTATTCAAAGAAGTTGTCGAATAGTAATTTACAACTCAGCTTAATATTATGTCTCCACAATGTATACTTCATTTTTATACTTTTCTGTTGGATGGTTAAGACCTAGATAGAACGAGACTTATATTACAACACATGTACTTTATGTTTCTTATGTGGTCAGTGAAGTCCCCTCAGGGTTTATCTTGTAGTCCTGTGTATTATTCTGTAGATCCTTTGTCTGTGTCATCCACATGGATGTGTCACGGCCAATGCTTGCCCAGTTTGTTCTCTGTGACAGCCTGAGAGAAAGTTTTCTCTCCATGTGGTTCTCCCCAGGCACACTGTAGAACTACAATCTCTTTCCTCTGTGGCTCCATAATCTCCTTGTTCAGAATATTTGGAGCTCACTTGAGTTTCATGATGTTGCAGTACAGGTTCTCCTGTGTCCTGAGTCTTTGCTGACTTTGAAAGGCTAGGGCCAAAATGTTGGCTGGCCTTGTGGCTATTTCTCCATCTCTGATTTGTGAACTTAGGCTGTTAACCAGCCAGAAGAAAAGCTGATTAGTATCCTGCAGCATATGCCATTCACTTTGCCTTATTGGACTCAGTTGATTTTAGTTGTGGCTGTATGTTTCCTTTTGTATTTCTGCGTTTCACTTGTTATACTAGGGAGACTATATGAGATTTACACATGTTTATTTCACTTATGAATATATGTTCAAGTGGCATCCACTTCAGTATAAATGCTTTAAAATTATCATTCTTAATAGCTGAGTAATACTCCATTATAGAGAAATACCACATCTTTTTCAACCATTCCTCATGTGATGGACATCTTGGTTGTTTCCAAAATTCTTCTATCACACACTGTGCTGCTATAAACATAGGTACACATATGTCACTATGATACAATGTTTTCAGATCCTTTGGGAAAATTCCCAGTAGGGGGATAGCTGGCTTGAATGGGATTTCTAGTCCTACTCTTTTGAGGAGTCTCCACACTGACCTCCACAATGGTTGTATCAGTCTACATTCCCAACAGCAACAGAGAAGTGTTCCCTTTTGTCCACAACCTCTGCAACATTTGTTGTTGGTTGATTTCCTTATGATAGCCATTCTTTCTGGAATGAGATGGTATCTCAGTGTTGTTTTTATTTGCATTTCATGAATGGCTAGCAATATGGAGCATTTTTTCATATATTTATTCGCTTCTTTAATTTCGTCCTCTGAGAAGTGTGTATTCATCTCG